>BQNB010013630.1:5471-76769 GCA_026074375.1 Tanacetum coccineum
AAATAAAAAATGGTGAAAACGGGACTTGTCGAAGCTTTTGATTCTTTAATTTCCCTTGACAAAAACTTTGCTACTTTTCAAAATTAGTAGTCGAGGGAGATTGAGATTCTTAGTCTTCGTAAATGCTTACTTCATAGCATTGCGTGAGGACACGGCAATACCTTAGTATGGGGGATTTTGGTATGTGCTTAATTACACATACCTTTTACCTTTAAAAACGAGCTGAAATAACCAAAAACGGACCTAAAATGCCAAATATATGCTTGTTTTGCTAATTGTATTGTGCAGGAACGAATAACCAAGAAAAGGACGAAAAACAAAGCCAAAACGACAAAACCGAACATGGAATGGAAAAGCTGTAAAGGACAAAGCCAAAGCAAAGCCAAAGACCAGAAAAGTCAAAGTCAAAAGTCAACTCAACAAATTAACAGTCAAACCGGAGCCGTAATTGAAGAATACTATTGGATGCAATCTCAACCCATCTGATGGGCCGGGAAAACCCAATAGTATATTAATGGAGACTGTGAAGACCAAATGGGCCCTCAATCAATGACAACAACCCATTTGTGTGCAATTGACAGAGACTGTGAAGACTTTGAAGGCCCAATCCTAGCCCATGTACAGTCAATCTCAGCCATTGTACACACAAAACCCACCTGAACCTTATTGGGCCTTAAAAAGCCCAATAACACAAGCCCACAAACCTTATTGGGCCCAAATAAACCCAATTGGGCCCAATACAAAAACCCAAGCCCAATACTGGCCCATAAACAATTTTTATAAAACATAAGGACTTAAAATGTCATTTTCAAAACATGTTTTTATAAAAAGAAAATAAATAATGGTATAAACAAATTAGGGACTCTGCTTGTTGCAATTTTCCAAACTGTTTTCCCTTTAAAAGGCTAAGGGCCAGTTCTGCCAATACACCATTCTTTCTTTAATTCTTTGTTTTTAAAACACAAGGGCCCAATATGCCAACTTTAAAACTTCTTTATAACTAAAACAAAAAAAAGAACAAACGAAATGGCAAGTTAGTGAAAAGTGAGGGTTTCTTTTTGGGCTTTTGAAACTTTTAAAAACCTGTGAGCCAATAACAGTCCCCCTCAACCCGTTTTCCCCCGCCAACCTTCCTCAAACCCCTCAACATCACATATACCACCTTTTTCTTTTAACCCAACCTTATCCTTTACCCAGGTCCAATCCTACACCACCAGACAACCCATTTCCTCCCCCCTGTTTAAAATGCCACCTTGGCAATCTCACCAAGCCCGAGCAACATCAATGGTGGAAATGGCTTTAAAAGTAACACAAAAAGGATCAAAGGGCTAGGATTGGTTGTCTGAGCCCTTTGTATCACACAACGCAACAAACCACAACAAGGAAGAAGAAGGATAGAGAGAGAGCTCCTATAAATAGAAAAAGACCAAGCCGAGCACGCCGGACCTAGGAATTAATTTATTTTATGTTTTTTTTTTCTTTAAGGGTTATTGTAATTTTAATTCAGTCCCTATAAGCTTTTGCTTTTTACTTGTAAACACTATTATTAATGGTAACTAAAAGTTGAATTTAGTTTTAAAATTTGTTTTATACATCTTGAGGTTTTCTATTAACTTTCAGTTAATAAAAATCTGTTAAGTGAATACATATTAATGCTTATAGCTCTTAAAAGTTTAATATATATGTTAATTTGTATTAAACGCATTTTCAAACTATCTAACAAGAAAAAGTTAGTTTTATGAATTTTTTTAAAGGAGTGTTTGGTTTAGTAAGAAAATGGGTCATAATGTGGGTTGTTTGCAAGGGTCAGCTTCCACTCAGCCAACTTTGGCTGAGTGAGTAGGCTTTATCGAAGCCCTCTTAACATCACTAATTTCAGTTTGAAAATCAATTTTTAAGAGACTTTTTGAGGTTTTCTGTCGATAAAATTTTGGATAAGCTACCATCAAGCACAAGGGCTCAAGCTGTGTATGCAGCATTACGCACATTATTTTGTGGTGCTTTGTGTTTGTTGTTTGTACCAAATAAAACACGACTTTGTTGCTGTCTTTTACTATTTGACAAACATAAGTCAATTTTGCCTTTGCAATTTTTTTTAAGAACCCTCATTTCAAAAACACCAATTATCACATGTTTTTATAAGTTTTAAAAGCTCATCTTTTGGAAATAAGTTTCTTCCCTAGGCCTTTTAAAATCCTGTTTTCATTCTTTATTCATTATTACAAGCTCATTGACTTATTAAAAAAGCTCAAACAGCCTTAAGGCTGTGTTTGTTTCTCCCCTGGTGCTGAAACCAATTTTCAGCACCCTTTTTACAGCTTATTGTGTATTAAGAACTTAGGACTTTTTTGCTTTTAGTGTACCTTTAAGTAGTCCGCTTTAAGCCCACCCAAAGTAGCTTCAGCTTAATTCCTGTCTAGCATGGTTTCAAGTAAGCATATAATTAGTGCGTTTTTCTGTTTTCCTTTAGTTAAAACTGTCATATATCTTAAATTGTATCAAGCATATTTTAGGCTTAAATCTAGGTTCCCTTAGCTTATTAGGTCACCTTTAGTCTAGTAAGCTTATCAACTAGGATTCTATTCTTCTAGCTTAATTTCACTTAAAACCTCAAAAAGAAAGACAAATAAGCTCATAAGCTTAAAAAGCATAGAAAGCTACTGCACCCCACAAAGCTCATCTTTCTTAGCTTATTAAGTTGGATTCAGCTATTTGCCTTTTAGAAAAATGCTGCATTAAGCCCCGAACATGTTTTGCTAGTTTTGACTTTTTTGATAATCACTAATGGAAGACCCTTCTTGTAATCAGGGGTCCACCTCAGGGACCTTTAATGTAATATTTATCTTTTGTAGTTACCTCTGTTGCCCCTGTGGATAGTTTAGCTTGTTCCCGCTCACCCCGTCAGTCCTTTTTGTCCTTTCACCTGTAAGGTCCTTTATTTGTAACAACAGTTAGCTTTAGTTTAGTGTTATTTAATTTAATATTAATTACTTTATGTTATAATATTTAATAGATTTAATTACTTTTAAATTGCGTACAGTAACTTTTTTAAGGGCTTTTTATATTTTTAAGATTCACAACTTTTCTTTATTTAATCGTGATTTTTTCAGAATTTTTTTATATTCTATTATTTCTTCTGACTTTTTATATTTAATTAGTTTAATAGTTATTTTAATTCTAGATAAAATTATATAAAAAATACAAAAAATTAACAAAAAATCTTATTTGTCTTTTTTAGAAAATTTTCTCTAATCAACGTTAGTAGTTGTAGGAAAATTATAAAGACATATGTTAGGGTAATCTTTTTTGACTAAATAATTTTCTGTTCCGGGCTCGTTTTCGGAGTTCGAATTTTTTCGTTTCTTTTTTAACCGTTTTTGTTCGCTTTTTTAACTCCGAAATTGAAATTTTTATAGCATTTTCTTTCTTTTAAGTTAGAATGAGTATTTAAATTTTATTTTAAATTTTAAAATTTAATTTTATGACTTTATTTTTATAATATTTTTAGTTTTTAGCTTGTCTAGTTGGATTCCCCGGTAGTCTTATAATTTTGCATGTTTAATTTAGTTTTATTAGTTTTAAATCATTCTAGTAAGTATTTTTTAAACCTAACTATGCTCCCGTCTTTATTTAGGAGGTTTCCCATTTTCCACTGCTTGTTTCCAGTAGAAATAACTGGTATTTTTCTTAATTAATGTAGTTTAATCAAGTTTTTAAAAATCAAAATCATGTTGTATTCTCGCGATTCTAAATCATCAAATCATTCGTATCGTTTTACCCATTTCCACAGCCTCGTTGGGGATTTACGACCCGGGAAAACTCTATACAACCGATCTCCGGTAATCATTGACTCTCTTATACCTATCCATACTATACATTTGATATCTTTAATATAATTATTTGTATTATAAGTGTAGTCTGAGCGGATCAAAGAGCAAATGAATTCTTCGAAATCGTACCCTCTTCCTAGCCTGAGCCATTAGCAACAAGTATTCTTTTGTTTGGCTAAAAACAGACTGAACTACATCCTTTTTTTTTTCTGTTCTCCTCTCCATAAACCACTTTAGCTTATAATCTCACTGTCTTGCCACATGGTTTTGTATCGACTAGTTCCTAGACTTGTTGGTCTGTCGACCTAATGAAGTTCATCCTGTATTGGCTTCGAACCATGCAGAATCCATCAGCCATTTCCCCTTACTGTTCTTTGGTTCTTCTAGTACTCATGGTGACGCGAACATACACATTTCAGGATCTGTGAAGCTGTTGTCTTGTTTGCACTGGATTCTGAAGGTTGTCAATAAAACTTGTCTAATGGATGATCGTTTTGTCCATTGTATTCATTGACTCAGTTGTTTGAAATGTTGCATATGTTTCAGTCTCAATATGCATGAAGACTCAGCAATGTCTTTAAGCCGGGTACAGAAAGGAATAATAGAATCCATCTTGTCAAAGTGATGCATTCGCGGCTAGATCAGTGTTGTTTTCTACAGCATAGAACATTTGTTTGAGAGAAATATTCCTCAAAGAAAATGATTAATAGAAAATTCCACCAAAGAAATATATCTTCAAATAAATTAATTGAATAGAAATTCCATCTCCTTATTTTGTGACGAATTTTGACTTGTCTGCAAAGAAACAAACATTTTTTTTTTTTTCCCTTGGGGTCACAAAAATAGACGGGGCCAGAATGGTCATAAATCAGACGCCTTTTGTTATTTTTGAAACGAGGTCTGAGGAGATATTGGTCAACAGCCGACTCTTGTCGATTAGGGCGTAGAGGTCTGAACGGATGTGATCAGTTAGACGTCATTATTGATTCATGAAGCACAACGGGTTCTAAACTGCTATGAATCCGAGCCATGAATTGAGGCACGTGTCCTGAACAAAATTGGTCAGAAACCATAAACTGAATCTTTGAGATAGTAAATCTCAACCATAACCGTTTCACACCGAATGGAGTTGGAGTTTCAATTGCGTAAAGTAGCCCAAATGGCAATGTTCTTCGTATTGACCTTTATGTTGACAATTGGCCCGAGAAGGAACGCCAATAACATTCTCTAATAGTGGATTCTTTTGTCAACATAGTGATAGTAATAAACCAAATTGAATAAGATGATTGCAAATTTTATAAATACCCCTGTCACTTAGTTTACCTTTCAAAACTAGAGTTTAAAGAAATATTTATGAAGGAGGGGTGCATTATTAAAATTATGCATTTTGATGTCCAAAAATTATTCTTTAACACCATTGATGATGACATTGAGATTGAATTTCCTGATTTTGGTTGGTGAAGTACTAGTAATTGTTCAATATTTGATCAATGGTCATTTGATGAAGGAACCAACTCATCAACAGCTCCTTAAAGCAACAATAGCTTACCAGATCTGGGGAAACATTTCGTGGTGGAAGATTATAGTACTCATTAAACAATGGTTACAAACATATCTTCAAAGTCTTTCATGAATGGGGAACATAATGGATTTTGGAGAATTTAGAGGTTTTGTCACGATCCTCGAACTGATGATCCAGGAGTCATCAAAGAATGCGCAAGTTCCTGAACGTGGAACTGATTTTGCCACAGGAGCCGTGACTTGAACCATTTCAAAACTAAACAGCTCTGCTGTAGTGCGGATGTATGGTGGTGAAAAGTTTTGTAATGAATATACTTGACAGTGAGGAGATACTAGTTTAGGAATGAGAGATCGGATGACTGAATATCTTAAAGGAAACTATGAAAGAACCTTGATGGAGAAGGAACAGTGACCATTGGATTCACTCGTATTCCATAGTAGTTTTTCTCCTGGTTCCAATCTTTTACTAGAATATTTCTTCTCAGGATCGGGGCTTATTTTCCTCATATCATCCCCACATTATCATCTCTTCAAAATGTTCACTGACACATCAGCTTCCTATTCAAGATTTAGCTGTTTCCCTCATCAGAACCCCTGGCTTGATCCATTTCCTTCACGTTAAGGCTCATAGAGACGACTCGTGGACTCATCAAGAACCCCTAGTATATTACCAGTTCCTTCAATTTTGAGCCTCAGGTCCAAGCGGTCTCTTCTCATTTTCTTCGCTTTCCTTAGAGCTTTCATTATGTCAGCACCTCTGTTCAGCAGGAGTAAGATTTAAATACCCTTGAGCTTCTAGAACTGAATCAGAAGACATCTTCTTTGACACATAAAGGAATCTCGAAAGCAATACCAGACTGCTTCTTTGTTGGGCATCGGTTCAGATTCAGACAAAGCAATTTCTTTGCTGAGTATCATGAACTTCTCTTGCAACACAAAGCCTTCTTCTTCAGCTTCAGTATAAGGCAGATAGATTTTCCCAATTCCAAGAGCTAAGTCCTGGTGTTAAGACATATGTATCATGACAGAGTGATCTCTTAAGGCCTTCCCGAAAAAGACCCCACTCAGAGTAAACCAATTTTCATCAATTTGAAAGCGTATAAAGAGCACCCTAGTCTTTTCATCATGAGTCAGAGTATTCCCAAAAAGTCTGATGAGTAGAAAAGGAATTTGTTTGATGCAGATGAATGCCCTGACGAAGTTTGTGTTCTTGAAATATCAACTGAAATGTGGAAGATAGGATTCTCTGCCACATGCGTATAATCTTGGAGAAGGATATCCCCTTTCTAATCTGTAACTGTTCTAAGCAATGAGTATCTGTTCATGCTCATCTTTGTAAGGGTTTTCGGTGCATGGAATATTCTCTTCTGCCATCTATCAGTCTAAAGAAAATAACAAAAGATAGACAACATAGCAAATAATTAATGTTAGATAAAGATGTACACCTGATTTGACATGCCCTTGGATCTTCAGATTAGGCATGAAGATATTGTCAGCACATTAAGAAGTCACTGACATTGGGTTAAAGTCAACATTGGTCAACCTTGGTCGATGGTCTAGAGATTATATAATAGGCTCAATGACAAGTTCACTACGCCTGTATGATAGTGCAATAGACAACTGGTCCTTTTGGAATAGGCCCTAAGAGGTTTATTGGGCTTATTGGGCCAATACAAAGGACAATTTAGCCTAAGAACCTGCCCAACAGATCATCAAACCGCCAAGCATTAGGTTTAAACATTCCGCCATCCCAAGAATATGCAACCGCTATCAACATTAAGCAAGATCCAAGGCATTTTAGATTCTCTAAATCTCCTACAGACAGATTTAAACACCCTACAGACAGATTTTAACACCTTAAACAATTTAACATTTCCATACACTTTCACATTTGACCATTTTAAACACATTCCCAGACCAATGATAAACCGTTTTTAAACACATTTAATTCACTTTTCTCCCCTTTAAAACATTGCATATTGCGATTGCCATTTTTGATCCTAGTGAATTATAATACCAGCTAATGTGGTTGGTCCACCTTAACTAACGAACACGAATGGGAAAATATGAAGCTTGTTTAATGATAAATAATCAAAAACAAGAAGATTTCACTTCTTTAAGATAAAATGCCACTGAAGCCGTACCCTCTCCTTTTCTTTGAAAAACTACTGGTTTCGTACAGAAAAACAAAGCCATCGACTTGATGCAACAAAACATTAGTGTTTTCGAAAGTAGCTCAAGACCAAAAAAGATATTCTCTTATCGTTAATTAAGGATAAATGCACTAACACTACATTTCCTTTTATTCTGAAGATTGGAGGATTGCAACTAACATTTGATTACAAGCCATTACCATGGAGCTTAAAACTTGGAATGTTTTTGTTAGATTAAGCTCATACCAAAAAGATTTTCTCTTTTCGTTTGTCAAAGGATAAATCACTGACACGTACACTTATCTTTTCTCTGAAAGGCTACCCTTCTATTACTTTAAGGAACATGGGGTTGAAGAGATGCCAGCAGACGCCATTTGACATTTAAGGAACGAGGTTTGAACCGTTATTGATCAAACGTCATCCAAAATGAAGAACGAGGCCTGAACCTGATGTGAGACAAAGACATCATGAGACAAATGCTGATCAGAAGGGCCCTTGAACTGTTGTGATCAAGCGTCATTAAAAGCAAGTTCATCAGATATTTGGAATTCCTTGAACTCCGGAACGTATGAATGATCAGTCTTTTTGGTAACCAAACTCCGAGTCTTTCCTTTAAAGGATTGACAGATGTACCTGCACTTGAGTTAGAAGTACCTGCACTAACATAAAGAGTTTGATTGCATTCATATGGGTTAGTGATATCATCATTTGAACCATTTGGAGGTTCACTGTCAACTTTGGTTGTGCTATCGATGAACACCTTTCCAGTAGGTATCCACCTAAGACGAACAGTCTTGAAAATTCTACCCGTTGGTTTCCACCTAAGACAAGATCTAGGAGTGTGTGGTTTCTCATGCACAGCGGAAGACTTATTGAGAGAAAACCTTTGTCCTATGCCATTCTGCCTACCAGGTTTATGAGTGTGGTTCTTTAGTTTAACGGGATTGTTGTTTGTGATCTTGGGGGACTGAACTTTAGCACGAGAATTCACCTTATTCAGGATCTTTGTTATACAATCATCATGATTTGTATTAAAGATATATTTATGACAAATCGAACAAACCAATTGACTAGAGGCTCACCATTTGTTATACAATTGTTTGGAGTCCAAGAAGAAACTAGAATTCCTAGAGTGATCTACTAGAGGCTCACCATTTGACATTCCACCACTACACTTAGATACAGGAGAACTCCTATATATGTTTCTAGGTTTTGGTGTACAAGCATTAGGAGTGTAGTGTGCTCTAGTAGAGGCCATATCCTTATGACTAGGAATCCTGGTTTTGTCTTGTGTCATTTTCCTAGCATCCTCTAGAAAGTACGCATGAACCATATCATTAGAACCATACGATTCTTTATGACTATTCCTTGAGTAGTTAGGTGCATTCACCTGATGAGGTGTTGCAGCAGCAGATTCTCTAACTTTAGGCAAATAATGAGGAGTGACTGTTTTTGACAAATCATTTTTCTCATCAACTTGGGAGGCAAACCGTGGTCTTGAAATTCTAGGTCGTTCAGACGTAAACGCATTCGGTTGTCTAACAACTAAATGGTTTCTAGATGGTTGTAAAGGCGGTTTCCCCAAGATTGATGCTTTGGCAAACTTAGTATCCACGCTATTTCCTTTTATCTTTCTAAGTTCATTTTTTAATGCCGCATTTGCAAAAACCTTTTCCTGAAGCTGAGCTTTTAAATCAGCATTTTCGACAGACTTTTGATTAATTTGAGAAATTAAAGATTCACTGTTGTCTTTATTCTGAACTTTCGTCTTTTTAATTGAATCAAAAAGTTCTTTGTAAGTCTGTTTCAAATGCTCATTTTCTTTATGCAGTTGCTCATTTGCTGCAAGTAATTTAGCCACACTGTGTTCTAATTCGATGTTAATCGTTTCAATCACATCGATATCATTTTTAACTGTGGCTTCATTACTTGTTTCCTTCACACTTTTAATTTGTTTCTTCAAGTTGCAAATTAGTGTGGTTCTGGCCAGTAGCTGAGCTTTCAAATCATTAATCACAAAAAATTCACGAAATTCAGGAAATTCCTGATTCTTACATGGTTTGTTACTTTGAAAACTTTCTTCCTTTTGTTGAATTTGTATTTCAAGTGAAATACAATGTTTTTCCAGTTGTAAAAATCGTTTTGAAAGTTCATTGTAAATTTCCTTATCAACCATATCTTTCGTTTTGAGAAGCTCAGTTTTAAGCAAAGCATCCTGGTCAATCTCTCCTCCCCTATGACACATATTTGTTGAAGTAGGAGTGGTATTGCTTTCAATAGTTTCCAACAGATGTGTGTCATAACTGGGTTCAGATTGCTCAGTATGCTGTTGTTCATTAGCAAGGATATTATGTAGAGCAGTCAATTGTACCTCAGCAAATGGCTCTTCGTCAATTACTGGTCTGATATCTGCATCCACAGCTTGTGTGGTATAACTCCCTGAACTGCTACTTGTATTCTGCTTGTCGGGCTTTGTCCCACTGCTTTCTGTGACAACCAACCCAGCATCAACTGCTTCACGCATATCGCTACACTTAGATACAGGAGAACTCATATATATGTTTCTAGGTTTTTGGTGTACAAGCATTAGGAGTGCAGTGTGCTCTAGTAGAGGCCATATCCTTATGACTAGGAATCCTGGTTTTGTCCTCTAGAAAGTACGCATGAACCATATCATTAGAACCATACGATTCTTTATGACTATTCCTAGAGTAGTTAGGTGCATTCACCTGATGAGGTTTTGCAGCAGCAGATTCTCTAACTTTAGGAAAATAATGAGGAGTGACTGTTTTTGACAAATCATTTTTCTCATCAACTTGGGAGGCAAACCGTGGTCTTGAAATTCTAGGTCGTTCAGACGTAAACGCATTCGGTTGTCTAACAACTAAATGGTTTCTAGATGGTTGTAAAGGCGGTTTCCCCAAGATTGATGCTTTGGCAAACTTAGTATCCACGCTATTTCCTTTTATCTTTCTAAGTTCATTTTTTAATGCCGCATTTGCAAAAACCTTTTCCTGAAGCTGAGCTTTTAAATCAGCATTTTCGACAGACTTTTGATTAATTTGAGAAATTAAAGATTCACTGTTGTCTTTATTCTGAACTTTCGTCTTTTTAATTGAATCAAAAAGTTCTTTGTAAGTCTGTTTCAAATGCTCATTTTCTTTATGCAGTTGCTCATTTGCTGCAAGTAATTTAGCCACACTGTGTTCTAATTCGATGTTAATCGTTTCAATCACATCGATATCATTTTTAACTGTGGCTTCATTACTTGTTTCCTTCACACTTTTAATTTATTTCTTCAAGTTGCAAATTAGTGTGGTTCTGGCCAGTAGCTGAGCTTTCAAATCATTAATCACAAAAAATTCACGAAATTCAGGAAATTCCTGATTCTTACATGGTTTGTTACTTTGAAAACTTTCTTCCTTTTGTTGAATTTGTATTTCAAGTGAAATACAATGTTTTTCCAGTTGTAAAAATCGTTTTGAAAGTTCATTGTAAATTTCCTTATCAACCATATCTTTCGTTTTGAGAAGCTCAGTTTTAAGCAAAGCATCCTGGTCAATCTCTCCTCCCCTATGACACATATTTGTTGAAGTAGGAGTGGTATTGCTATCAATAGTAGTTTCCAACAGATGTGTGTCATAATTGGGTTCAGATTGCTCAGTATGCTGTTGTTCATTAGCAAGGATATTATGTAGAGCAGTCAATTGTACCTCAGCAAATGGCTCATCGTCATTTACTGGTCCGATATCTGCATCCACAGCTTGTGTGGTATAACTCCCTGAACTGCTACTTGTATTCTGCTTGTCGGGCTTTGTCCCACTGCTTTCTGTGACAACCAACCCAGCATCAACTGCTTCACGCATATTGACATTTTCCTCTTGCCTTTGCATCTGAGTTTCAATCTCTGATTTGCTGAATGCATTGTTGTTTTCAGGCTCTATCAAACTGCCTTTTGATACAATCAAGCTGTCATCCATTGCTTGAACTGGATTGATCTGAATATCTTGAGACTGCATCTTGACACTTGACTTAATTTGATGCTCATGAAGTATTTCATCATGCAACTGACTTCCATTCTCCTTTAGTGCATTAAGTTCATTTTCTTTCATGCGTAATACACCATATGTATTTACAACTCTATGAATGACCGCTTCAAGTGTATCCAGGTTCTCGAGTAACTCACGTCTGTACGCACTAGGTTCACAGCGCGTGAAGTCTTCGAAGTCTTGTTGCCAACCTTGATTCAGAAGATCCGTTGCATTTACCCCTTTTGAGGCAAGAAATTCCTTGAACTGTGTTCTGAGTGCTTGAAGACAAGTCTTTGCATTAACCCCATGAAGATTCTCTCTTTCAAGTTGTAGCCTTAACTGATCCAGATTATGAAACATCTTCAATTTGAAAGTCTGATGCTCTTCACCAAAGAATGAGCGAAATGCTGGTTTAAATGCATCAACAGCATAAGGCGAATTAAGGAGATAGAGATCATCATGAAGATCTGGTCTCGAGTTGTTCAAAACCCATGTCATAGTAGTTTTTGGAGTAGCCTTTGTTTTGCAGAGCCGTTGTGTCAGTTGAAAGCTCACTCGTCTTTGATTAGAATAGAAGATTCCATTGAAATTCCGATGTGTGAAATAAAATTGAAGGATCTTAAGTAAATAATGTGATTGATGTTGTGGTTTTAAAGTGCAATTAACGTTCACATGGATTTTACAAGTCTATGATTAAAACCGATAAAAGATTAACGGGATTTTACAAAATCAATAGAAAACCGTGAATGATTTGATTCGGAATCAGCGGCCAATGATTTAATTGTCGAAAAACAGATAATTTTCTGGCTAGGGTTAAAGCTGTTTGTTTAAATAGGCTCACCAAACTGAAACGGGCTTTGAAATACAGATGGGCCGTGAGCAGAACAAAACAAGTCTAACACTAATTCCCAAAAACTAAAAAATATCAGAAATTCATAGTAAACGAGTGTTTTGGAGCTTTGAAAAATCCGTAACTAGCTTAAATGGTAAGCGTGATCCGTCGCGTTTCTTTTTATTTTTATTAATTTTGTATTTTTTTTTTTTTTTTTTTTTTTTTTTTAATGTTTTTATTTTATATTTAATTTTTGTTTATATTTTTTTTTTTTTCAATACTCTTATTATTTTTTATTAATATTTTTGTTATTGTTTCTTTTTTTTTTTTTTTTTTTTTTTTTTTTTATTTTACATTTTATGTTTTGTTTTTTTTTTTTTTGTTTTTTATTTTTATTTTTTTTTTTTATTTTTTTTTTATTATTTTTTTTTTTTATTTTTTTATTTTTTTTTTTTTTTTTTTTTTTTTTTTTTTTTTTTTTTTTTTATTTTTATCTTTTGTTAATTTTTTCTATTTTTTTTTTTTTCTTTATTTTTTTTATTTTAGTTTTATTTTTCTATTTTAGTTGTATCTCGTTTATGTTTTTTATTACTATTTTTTATTTTATTTTTTTTATTTTGATTTTATTTTTTTTTATTTTTTTTTTTTTTTTTATTTTAATTATTTTTTATTATTTGATTTTTTTTTTTTTTTTTTTTTTTTTTTTTTTTTTTTTGTTTTGTTTTTTTTATTTATAGTTTTTTTTATTTTAATATTTTTTTTTTATTTATTATTTTTTGATTTTATTTTTAATTTGTTTTTTTTTTGTTTTGTTTTTAATAATTTCGTGTATTTAATATTATAAAATTTTTTTTTTTTTCATTTGTTTGTAATTTATGTTTTTTTTTTTTTTTTATTTTAATTATATTAAGTTTTTTTTTTTGTTTTTTTTTTATTTTTATTTTTTTTTTTAATTTTTGTGTATTTTTATTTTTTTATTTTTTATTTCTTTTTTATTTTTATTTTTTTTTTTTCGTTTTTTTTTTATTAGATTTTATTTTTTTTTTTAATTCTTTTTTTAAATTTTTTTTTTATTTTTTTTTTTTTTATTTTTTTTTTATTTTTTGTTTTTTTTTTTTTTTTTTTTTTTTTTTTTTTTTTTTCTTTTTTATTTTTTTTTAATTTTATATTATTTTTTTTTTTAAATTTAATTTTATATTGTATTTTTTTTGTTTTTTATTTTTTTTTTTTTTTCTATTTTTTTTATTCTTATATTTTTTTTTTTTTTCTTTTTTATTTTTTTTTCTTTTTTTAGATTTTGGATTTTTTTTTTTTTTTTATTTTTTTTCGTTTTTCTCTTCGATTTGAGAGGTCACGGGCCTGAAACGGACTTACGGATCAAAAGTTATGGCTGTTTTACTGAAACCCTTTTCTTCACACAAAAAATTCTTAGTAAACCGCTGCCAATTAGTAACTCGCTGTTTGATAACTCGCCGTTTAGCAACTCGCCGTTTTAGCAACTCGCCGTTTTAGCAACTCGCCGTTTTAGCAACTCGCCGTTTTGGCAACCCGCCGTTTTGGCAACCCGCCGTTTTGGCAACCCGCCGTTTTTGGCAACCCGCCGTTTTTGGCAACCCGCCGTTTTTGGCAACCCGCCGTTTTTGGCAACCCGCCGTTTTTGGCAACCCGCCGTTTTTGGCAACCCGCCGTTTTTGGCAACCCGCCGTTTTTGGCAACCCGCCGTTTTTGGCAACTCGCTGTTTTTGGCAACTCGCTGTTGACCAGGTCAAACCGCCGTTGACTATTTCCTTAAATCGTGGATCTTGTCCCCTACTTTGTCAAACCGCCGGCAAGAGATATTTATTAAAATAATGCAACCTCCACCAAGAACACTAGGAACGTTTTTACAAAATCACTCAAATAAGCTTTTCTAATCCACGAAACGAAGCCTCTAACACACTGCAATACTAAGTGTGTATAACAAGTTTAAAAAACACACCTTAACACGTCTGTGTCTCTTTGAGATCGACCAAATTAGTAAGGCAACTCACCACGAAGAAACTAACCTTTTAAAGCTATAATTCGAAACTTTGAGCTTGTATAACACACGAAAATTGCGATACAACCAGCCCTTTGATGTGTAGAAACAAGAAGAAGAGCAAGATTAATCAAACCAATAGACCCAAAAATTTTTGAGCCGTGGGTATCTTTTTTTTTCACAAAATAAGCCAAAATTTGATCTTGTTTAGACACACGAATCAAACACGAATCCGTGACCCTTTGCTCTATAGCCAATTGTAGGATCCCGAATTACACAAACATGTATAGAATCAAAGAGATCTAAGAGAGAAAGATAGAGAGAGAGAATAGTTTCGAGAGAAAAGCAATACACAACTAAAGAGTGTGTGTTAAATGAAATAGAACTTACCTCTTCCAAAGTTGTGAAAGGTATTTATAGTTTCTTGACAATACACCGGTATTAGTACCCGATTCAATACCGAAAGTCATAATCGTTACCTATTAAACTACGAGCTATATTGAACAGTAAAATACATGGGGTGACCGAGTCTTTTTCTAATATCTAACACAATGACCTGATGGTCTGAATACTCTCTTGCTCGTAGCCAAGTCTCTCTCTCCTCAATACTCATTCTCACTCTCACAACTGCACGAATATCCTTTCTCCATCGTGATACATGTTGAGTAAAACGCCGAACTCTCTCTACTACTGGTAGACCAACTAGTCCTTAACTTGACTCCTCATGTTGACCATCTACTAAGCGGGATCATCATCCTCCTCTCAGATCTCGAAACTGTCCCATAGTGTCTACAAACTGTAATTTCCGACTCTAATTTGCGCATAGTGGGTCCTGGCTGTCTCACAGCAGCAGCAGCAAAACTCTCTCCAACCTCACAACTAGGTCTAGGAGTAGTAATGTAGTAGCACTCTATCCTAGGCGAGGTGTGTCAGCCTCGGTAATATCAGCTCTGGCGGCTAGTGGATGTGTAGGTAGATGATAAGGTAAGCAACGGTTGTGGTTTCCTGATGGGGGTAGTGAATGATAGGTGGATTTGGGGGTGTTGCAAGGCTCCTCTGCCTCATGGGCCTGCTTCAAAGTATGTGGGGTCGAATACGTGGAGATAAAAAGAATGGTGGTAGTGGAGGTGTAGGTCCTTCAGCCATCACCATATGGCACAAAATCCTCAAGGATGCTCAGAGCGTCCGGAATGTACACGGTACATTTGATCCCTCCAGCTCCTTGGGATCAGTTAAATATAAAAAAAAACATACCATACTCTGGAGAACGTGTGTGCCTCTCCAACAACTTTCGGGCAGCCTCCTCGTAAGGATCCTCAGATGGAATACTCCAAGATCGTGCCTCAGAGTGAACAGAAGTATAGGTAACGGCAGAATCAGCTGACATAACTACTGTGACCAGCAGAAATAACTTATATGAGTATATTATATAAGGCTCTTATTGTAATATACGTAATATATTATAACCACGTATATCAATTATGAATGCATCTAGTCCAACTAACTAATGCAACAACTAGTGTCCCATAAAAACCCCTTTTTATGAATGCAATGTTTGAAAACGGTTATAGTCCAGCAAAAACATTTGACCTGGTTCTCTATAACCTTGGCTCTTGATACCAATCTGTAACACCCCCAAATTGGGTCGCAGCGGAATAAGGGTCCGGGGCGTGTTACTTCATAGATCAATAACACAAGATATATATAGAACGACCAAAAAGTCGTTTTAAAACTGATACATTGGATTTAACAAATATTTGATACAAATAGCCCGAAGCTTTAACTTGTTCCTTATTATTATTACAAAGATACTGGTTCACAACACATGAGTTTCCCAAAACATAATACAACCATATCTTTAGCATGACTTCCCAAAACAAAATCACCAATGTATCCTTGGCACCTTATGCTTACTGATCTCCTGAAAAACATTGCTTTAAAACGTCAACAATAATGTTGGTGAATTCATAGGTTTGATAAATCATAATATGCAGGACCGCAAGACTTTTCCCGTGATAATGCAACACATGCAGACATCACAAAACCAGATTACATTTTCCTAAGCTCATGACACTGAAGCTCGACGATCTTTCTTGCAATAATAATGTATTGCAATTTCTGCCCGATTAGATGTTCAACCCGAAAACATCCTAAATTCGACATGCTATACGTTCGTTCCCGGTGATAGCTAGTCACCCGAACGGGGAGGTCGTTTCCCCAAATAGATCTATTCATAACATTCGCGCTCACATAATGTAATTAACAACTACATCTATGCAATTGACAGTTCATGATAAGGGGCTCAACTTGGGTTATCGCTACTTAGGCAAACATGTAATCAATACTTGCGTCCAATTTATAAAACAAAGCATGTTTCCACCCCATAGTTATAAATCATTGAAATCGTAAAAATGTGGGGCTATGAACTCACCTTGAGTTATGATAATCCAAATATCGCAGATAAAGCGTCACGTAAAAGATCGAATGCAACCTAAATTATCATAGGTCGTATAAGTACCATGTACTTCGATTAACTAACATCATATACAGGTCTATGTTAGTTACATCATACTATCGTTCGGGCTATCATAATCAAGAGGTCATGTAGTGACGTATGAGGAGCTAGGACACTTTAAATCGTAAATCCAGCAACTCGTCGATACGCCACCCCGAAGAGGCCTCATTATGAAACTCCCTAGTAATATAGTACTTTGATAACCACATATAATTCTATATAGTTCAATCACCAACTAATGGTTTTGGTAAAATTACGTTTAATAAGTAAAAACGTTTATAATTATCGTTTTAGTAAAACTATTTTTGTAAATATAATAACTTTCGCTGTTTTTTTAAGCCCGCCGATTTGACGGTTTCTTATGCCCCGCTTTCGTTATTAGGACGAGTTATCATAATTTGACATTTTTCAATTGTTGTCCCTTGGCGTGTACTGTATCTTTTACTGTTCACTAGAAGTCGTGGTGTTGATTTTTTGAGTATTGGGTTGAGGTTTTACCTGGATGTTATTGAGGTGTGTGTTTTCGGTTTTTAGCTACGGGGTTTACGGTTGATTTCGGTAGGAAAGGACGTTCTCGTTATTGAAAAATCCTATAAATTTATAAGGTTTTTACAAACAAATATTACTTTCTGTCTTGATTGAACGTAACTTTATAAAAATAGTTTTTTAAATGTATTAATTGTCGTTAAACTCGCTAACGAAAATTATAACTCATGCGTTTTTAATTGAAAATTTACGTTTCTTTATTTGGAAATACTAAAAAAATATGTTAAATTATTTGTTGAAAAAATATCAAACTTGCTGTTTGAATAATTTTTATATAAAGTTTTTTTTATATTAATTCTTTTATAAATAGTTTATTTATAGTGAAAACTTGTTTTTACCATAACTTTTTCGATATTTTCGTTTTTTTTTTTGACAAGTTTCTTACTTTTTCGGAATCGTTTTTTTTCCAATATGAGTGTATTATTTTATAAAAAATATTAATTAGTTTGTTTTTATACACTTTTAGGAAGAAAGTTTGGGTGACTTTTATTAAAGTCTAATTTTTACACTTGTTTTGATATTTTACACTTTATAACTTACCAAAAGTGTACATGTCTTTTACTTCCACCTATGACTTTATTTTTGTGTTAATATATATGACTAAAAGCTCTTAAACAATATTAACATGTTATTTTCATACTTTTACTTGGAACATTTCATGTGATCTTTTTAAAAAAAAACCCTTAATTATGCATTATATTAAAACTTTTTATGCTTAATTAAGATTGTTTAAATTTACTTATGTATACTTCATAAATTCATATTACCATCCATACAATATGTGTTAAAAATTTCGTTCAATTTTATATTTTTTTAAATTTCTTAAAAAAAAAAGCTCCTCATACAAACTATATTTCAAGAAAAATCCATAATGTTTACAAGTTAAACATATCTTAATGTGAATTTCACTACATAAACATCAAATATGCATATAATCATATAAAATGAAAAGTTAAGGGTCCTTTAGATATACCTTAATGAGATTGATGTTAGGATGATGACAAATAAGTGCTAAATTAAACCCCTTGTTTAGACTTTAAATCCCAAGATTATACCAAGGGATACCCTAGTTTCCAAATGAAAACCCTAATCTTGTTTTCGTGCTTTAACAATTGTTAATAATTTATCCAATGGCTTTCAAAATTTGTGAGGTATCTTTAGATATGATATGTGAGTGTTTGTAATTAGGTTATATAAATTTTGTATGGATAGTTTTTTTTTAGGGGGGGGGGGGGTTTGAGCATGTTGGCCTTTTTAAGAGAATATGGGAGGAAAAAATTTGATTTTTAGCTAAGGAAATACTTGTGTATTTAACTTATTAAAAAGGTAAGTGTTATATATATATAAGGAACTAGTAAAGGTGCAAGTAACTATCAAAGACCATGTGGTCGATGGTCTTAGGAGGGGGGGCGGCAATAAGAGGGAAATGGGGAAAAAGATGGTCAAAGTTACTATGTATAGCTTAGGTCTTACTAACTAGTGTATGAACATACCTTGGTCATTAATTCTTATGTCTCTTTGTCCTCAAATAGTAGGGATTATCCCATTATAATAAGGAGATGTGTTTGTTAGATATTATTTGAAATTTTTGGTGCAAAAGAAAGAAAGTGCAAGTATTATGTATAATGGATAAGTTGTAGTTTTTATTTCTAAGTGTATACTTGCAAAGTGATATGTCTTAGTTATTTATTGTTAAATGGGGCGTCCCATTTATAAATGAAGTAAAGTTTTATAAACTTTTTGATCATTGAAAAATAATACTAGACATTTGTTGAAGCGTAGAAATATTTTTGAGGTTCCGGGTATGCCTAAACGTACTTTATCGCGAAACGTATTAAATTTACGTAACCAATAAAATAAATGAACAACGGCCATAATTATTATCAAAATAATTATATAACACATGATTGACGTAAACGTTCGATGGTTTAATGCCCGTTTACATTAAATGATAATATTTAGCTTACGCGATTTAGCTTAACATTTATGATTTCAAGCGAACGCGTACAAATAAAAAAAATACATTGCGGATTTATCGACGTCGTCAATGACTTGAAAACACAGGGTGTTATAGGGAAGGTTTATATGAGGAAGGATTAAGGAAGAAGGCTGTGAAGGTTCATGTGTGGGTTGTAAAGAATAAGATGATAATTAAAGGATTGATTATGTAGGTAAATTGTATTGCCATTAAAGAGAGAAAAGAGTTAAGCAATAATGATTAAGGATTGATTTGGAAATTGGGAAGGAATGTTTAATTTATGTGGAAAGGTAAGAATAATCATTTGTTAGGAAATAGGGATTAACAAATGATAATAGAAATGTTTAGTGGGAGGTGAGGTGTAAGTGATGTGTAAGAGGAATGTGGGAGTTTGTAAAACATTTAAGTGTTGGGAGTAATAAAGATCAAAGCATAACTAACATTCAATTAAAACAAACTTAAATATTCATCAAGACATAATCCATGGTTATCAACAATGGATATGATCACTAATCTTCTTGATGCAGAAAAGCTAAGTGTTTTGCATCTCAAGTAAAGCACATCCCGTAAAGGGAAATGATGCATTTACGCAAAGTGACCTTTGACTTAGAGACAACGTAAATCTGAATTAAGGTCAAATGAATACTTTCAATTCATGATATGTTGAAAGTATGATTATACTAGGTTTAAAAAAAAGTTTTGGCCTTGGCTAGAGGCGTTTAATAGAGAAAATGAGTTGGTGTTTTATTGAAAACGGGATAACTTGTTTTTATCTCTTCTCTAAGTCTAAACCTTGTTTTTAGTGTTTCTAATTGCTCAAGTATCGTGTACATACCTTTATTAAAAGATCCACATGTGTTGGGTAAGAGGAAATCCGACGAGTAAAAACCACCAAATCATACAAGTGTTGGCGAGTGCCTAGCGCGCCAAAAGCCTTGTATGGGTTCTGGAGGTTTTTGGCTATCGTTTGTGATTTTAAGTGTTGCGAACGTTTATTTATAATCATTAAAACATAAAGGAGATCTTAGTCAATGTTGCCCTAATAATTTACCATTTAGTTAGCTAGGATATTTTCCCGCCCCTATAAGTACACCTTCTAACCCCCATCCATTTCATTTAGATATCAAAAGTTACATTTCACTTTCATCCACAAGTTCTTCAAATGGGTAAAGGTGATGATGAAATAAAAGTATTGGTGGAAATTAGCGTTAAGTTATACTCTAGCACTCATAAACTGATAGACTAGCTTAGCCAGGAAAAAAGATAGTTAAGAAGAGGCCCTGGGAGAGTTTAATTCCACATTGGTAAACGTCATAGAGAAGCTAAGCCAAGAAAAATTTAGTCCTAATGACTTTTATGGTTTTTGTATGACACAGATTATGATGATAGTATAAGTGGTAAGTGAAGTTAATTTTTTTGGTTGGGATTGGCCTGAGAAGGATTCACCAGGTATTAAATTTGATTGGCAAGATGATCCATACCATGAAACCGAAGACTACTTGTTGAGTTAGATCAAGCAATTGAGGATGTGGTTATTCAAAACAATGTTCCACAAAAGGTTGCTGGAGAGGTTGTTTTTAATCCAGTTTTTTATGAAGAGGTCGTGAAAATGGCTAATGATCAAGATTAAACACTATTTGATCAAGAACAAAAGATGCGGTGGATGATTCTTTAGATGGATTGAAGAGTTGAAAGAAGAAAAGACCAAGTTGTGGAAACTCCTTTGTGGGGGGGGTTGAATAGTTTTTTACCGTTTTTACCATTTTAAATTAAAACTTAGATTATCAACTTATGTGAACTCAAGAGATATACACAAGTGTATATGATAGCGATGCAATAAGTAAATAAGTAATCTGCGTAATATGAACAAGTAAAGATAAGAAAGATCAAATCGATGACACAATGATTTATAGTGGTTCGGCTACGAAGCTCCTCTTCGCCCTACTCCACTCCCCAAGTACCCAACTTGAGAGTTATCTTCACTATGTCAACAAGCTCCCTTTAGGCAGAAAAAACCGTACACGTCGCTTACACTTTTTTCTGTACTAAGCTAAATATCGAGTTTTACTTTGAGATAGAACTAATCTAACACACTATGTATTTTGAGGCCTAAATACTAACCTATCATACACATATGATACACACAACACACAACACAAGATATACAAGATGAATGATTATCACAAACTTGATGACACAACTAAACTATTAACACTTGAAGCTTGACGTCTTCTTGAGTGTTCTTCACAAAAGTGAAATTGATCACAAAAAAAAAATCATGGAGCTTTTTTAAAAAGTTATTTTTGAATTTTATGTAAAAAAATGGATTATGTAACAAGTATAATGATCAAAGAATATAAAAGATAAAAGATGTATGTGAAAAATATTTGTCAAGAGTTGTTTAAATGAAAGCTTAAGGTTGCTATTTATAGGCAAACCTTTGAAATTCAAATCCTGTCCCAAACAGCTGGATGGTGCGACCCATAGATCTACCATCAGTTGGATCCGTGCCTTGTTACGGTGGATTCGTCCGAGGTGGATCCGTCCAAGGAGCTGGGACAACATTTGTTATTTTATGATTAACCCCAAACCTATACAAAATATTGTTTTGTACTTATTAACACTAGTTTAATAGATTCTTCTAGAACAAAATATTTCTTATCACCAATAAGGAAAGATTTTCTAGATTTGGGAAGATTTGGAAAGATTGTTTCCACTTATGGTTAATCTTATTTTGTCTTACATGATTAATATAACTAGCTTATAATTAATCATGTGTTAACTTAAATTATTTGATTAGAATGGGTTTATGCAAATGATAATATTTTTCTTTGATCATTAACTATGTTTAATAATGCCATATTCATACCTTAAGTGATTTTTCGTCGTCAAGTAAACTTTCGATTAAATAACTTGTTTACGTAAACTTTTACATAGTATGACATTATATTTGTTATTATCAAAACATGAAGATCATTAAATATAAATATCGTTTTTGCGCGAATATTTGTATTAACAATCTTCCCTTTTTTGATGATGACAAAATATAAACTTAAAGCGTATTAAAAGTACAATAATATTTAGTAGATGAGTTTATATATCTTCTCTCCCTTTTTGTTAAAGCAAAAAGTGTTGTAAAGGCGGTCCTTGCCAGTCTTGTTTTGACGAATGCTAAGTCACTTGGTTACGAATGTAAAGTAAAAAATAACGACTAAGTTGCAAGTGCTCCCCCTTGGTGTATGCTCCCCCTTGCTTGGGGCACCAAGGAATCGAGCTATGGATGCGTGCTACAAAACAAAGTTAGTAAACAAGTAAATATATATATAGAACAACTACATAGCACACATATAGAACATCCATCATCACACAACATATAAAAAATTTAATTAGTATAAGGATAAAACAAAAATTTGCGATTGAAGGGCCCGGTGGCCAATTGTCCATCGTTGACACATAGGGGTTATTTGGTGACATTTGTAGTGGAGGAAGATCTTAGGGTTCTTGTTTTACTGGAATGACAAAATGAAGTTTAGGTGGAGGTGCAACGTGAGTTGGTGTCAGAGACTCACTTGGTGATGATGATGAGGTGTAGTGTGTACTCTTGCTAGAGATGGATTTTGATGGAGCTTGTGGTGGTGAGAGGGATTTCTTTCTAGGAGGTGGTGAAGGAGTTCTCTCATTTGGTTGTTCCTCACTTAAGGATGTAAGATTAACATAGTTTGGATACTTGACACTCATTCTTGCGGTTTTTCTTTTGAAGTTTGGTGAATTTGTTTTGGATGAACTAGTCATGGTGGTGAACTAGTGAGGTTGTATGAGAGAATGTGGAGAAGATGTGAAGAAAATGGTGTTTGAGGGTGATGATTATAAGGATAAGGTGATTATATAGTTTGTATAATGGTCCTTGGATTATATAAAGGAGGTTTTTTGTAATAAGGTTTAAAAGGATGAATACAAATAATAGAGGGTAAAGTAAAATGGATAGATTTATTTGATTTTAGTTCCTACGGATCTACCATAATGTCACGGGTCTTGCATATGGTAGATCCGTGGGTCCACAAAAGCCATATAAATAAACAACAAATGTAATGAAGTTTCCTCAACAAATATAAACTTATATCTAACAAAAATAAAGCATGCAAAGCATTCATTAGCATACATTTTGTCCAAGATAGCATAATTTAGCACAAAAGATACTACTAGCATTCATTAAGATAGCATAATATTATCCTAAAATAGCAATTCATGATTCCTAGAGAATGGGTTATGCCTAATTTTAAATTAATCCATGGATGACCAATATCCTAGCAAAAGAGATGATTGGTTTGAGCTTTCCACCGACGATGGTGAGTAAGGTATGTTGAGCTTAACTTCTTCACTCTCATTTCTCTTTCTGTCATTCTTCCTATTGATGGAGCTCATCATTTGATAGTGCAAAATGAATTGTAGTGTATGGTGAGGATGAAAGAATTTCGGATGTTTAGCAAGAACAAATCGGTATAGACAAGTAATGAGTAAACCATATGGAAGAGGACAATCGACTTTATTTTTGACACTCTCAATTTTATGAGCAATGAAGTAAGCAAGGTTAAAGTTTTGAGAGTTTTTGAGATGATAGAGCATGATGGCAGAGCATGCATCTATGGAGCTTTTGTGAGTGTCGACATAAATGACTTTTTTTTTTTTTTTTTTTTTTTTAGTTTTATTATTTCTTGGAGCTTTGTGAGTTCACCATAAAGACATTCTCATGAATGATAAGTTCCAATCCTTGATGTTTGGGGAAGATTATTCAGGAGGAATAATGTTAGGATTTTGAGCAATTTTGATGACTGATGGATCAAATGTTTTAAATACATCTCTAAGTTTTGGAAGGTTTAGTTTGTAAGAGAGTAATGTTTTTTCTATAGTGTTTAAAAGTTCTAATGAACATTCCTTAGAGAAGATACATGTTCCTTTGTATGGAATTTGAAGGACTTAACCGAATTTTTCAAGTAACATTATGAAATCTTTGTCTCGAATGGTGAAGCCAATCGAAAGAGACATATCACGTACATTACGAATTAATTGGAATTTGCGATAGAATTCGATGATGAAATGAGGACAAATATGACTGTTTAAAGTGAGGAGACAATCAAATTGAATGGATTTGAATTGATCAACGATGTCATTCCCAAAGGTGAAGGAGGATTCAATGTGTCTTTGATAACATCAAGTATTTAATAATTTTTGGTGGCAAAATACACCCTAAAATACCTGCAAATGTTTCACTAACACTCAAAAACGAGATATTTTCTGTTATTTTATAGTTTTCAGGTGAAATACAGGAAAGTGACAAGAAACAAAGGAAAAAGGACTTAAAGTGTAAATTCTGAAGAGTGTTACGGCGTAACACCAAAAATGGTTACGCTGTAACATAAATTAAGCAAGTACGAAGATCAAGGAAGACTTTACGGCGTAAGAACATATCTATTTACGTCGTAACCCTATATTTGGAAGGAAATCTCTTCAAAGTTATAGTTACGGTGTAACACCTTATCTAGTTACAACGTAACCATGAAGATCCACAAATATGGAATGAAGATCACGTACATATGGAAGTTATATGAAGTTTACAGCATAACACCATATCTGGTTACGCCGTAATAGCTGCTTAATTGTGGAATGCCGTGTAAGTTGGTTATGACGTAACACCTTTATTGGTTACGCAATAACAGGTTCGATATCTATAAATAGAGGCCTCATTCAAGCTATTCCGACATCACTTCCTCCACATCCAATTAGAGAGGTGACAAAGGCTTCCAACCTTCGAAGAATTCCACCTGGAGTCCAAGGGAGATCACACTTTACTTAATTTTTGTATTTAATCATTCAAAATACGAATCCTGTAAGAATTATGAGTTTTTAATATATGATTTCTTCTATCTCTTACTGTGTTTCCGTTATCATGAGCAACTAAGCACTTAAAGTGTTGGCCTAGTTATGTAATTACTTTTGTTATGATTGTTTCCTGTTAAATTATGGTTTTGTTAGATATTTCTTGACTATCGTGTAACCCTAGGTTTTGGTAGTATGGGTGGTTTAGACCTATCTTGCCCCATTAATAGATTATCTTGTCATGATGGGATCCAATGGGTACTAGGGAGGATCACTAACTCTTTACCTGGTGTAGGAACTGACCGGTCACCACACTTATCACTCAATACTTAAAAAGCACAGGAACTCTTTCAGAGGGGGTTAATAATCTTTACATGTTATTAGATATGTTTTGGGAATAGTTGGGATTAATCACTGCAACCTTGATAACCTACCTCCCAGATGATTCGGGACTGATTCGGAATTGTAGGGAGTATAGGATAGACTGTATATGCACATTCAAGTCTATCGACCTTAGAAACCAATAACGAAACCATAGTTTGACATTACACAGGAAAATATCTTCATAACAATAGTAATGAAGTAACTAGGTTAGCACGTTTTCTCTCTTGATATCTCCTATCCTTTTAATTTTAGTTATTTATTTTATTGTTTTTCTATTTCTTTCAATTAAAATCAAAAACCATTTTTAAACGTGACATTTCATATTAAAACTAATTACACCTTATCTCTTGGAACGACCTCGGATTTACCATTCTACACTACCCACGATCGGGTTCTCTACCCGTAAGTGTGTCGTTAGGTAGATCGAGTTTTATAAATTTAAAACATGATAAAAATATATTTTAAAAGAAAATACGAATCAAGTTTTTTGGCGCCGCTACCGAGGAGCTAATACTTTTAGTTTTAAAATGAGAACAAGAAGAAGCAAAGCAGGGACGGTTACTCCGTTTGCTAATCAGGAAAGACAATTTCGAGAAAGAAGAGAGGTTTCACCCGCACCCATTCATAACATCTATACTTTCTACGAATCTGAGTCATCTGAGTCAGATATAGAAAATGTAGATATTGAAAGCCTAACCTTGGAACAATACCTAGCTCTCGACCAGAACAATACGAGAAGAAGATTCACCTATCCCGATGACTCAACATTTGAAATTAAGGGACAACTTCTAAGGGAATTACGTAAGATTTCCTTCTCGGGTAGTCCAACCGATAGTGCTATCGAACATATCAGTAATGTGCTCAAGATCGCTAGCATATTCAATGCTTAAGAGTCTACTCTTGTACAAGTATTCCCTCTAACTCTGGAAGGAATCGCTAAAAGATGGTTCGAAAGAACATCGACCGAATGTACAAAGAGCTGGAGTGATCTCAAGCAAAACTTCATCCGGAGATTCTGCCCTCCTGCGATGATATTCAAGCAGTTGAGTGAAGTCCGAAATTTTAAGCAAGAAGATGGAAAATCCCTTTTCGATACTTGGGAGAAATATAACGACCAACGTTTCAAGTGTCCCTTTCACGATCTCAATGATCACCAAAAGGTAAACACCTTCTACAATGGATTAAATAACCAAACTCGACAAACTGTCGATACAAACGGTCTTATTCCTGGGTTGACGGCTTCAGATGCATTAAATTCAATCCAAAAATTGGTCGAACATTCGCATAAATGGCATTGCGAGGAAAATTACATAACTACCCGAAAAGCTGAAACTATTAAACCACGAAATGGAGGAGCTAACAGTGGATGAAGAAATTTAATCAATGCTGATGTGAAAAGCATAAAATCTAGCAAAATCAAATACGATAAGACCTACACTGAATCTAGCAATCGTCCAACCAACCTCAAAGACAAATTTAATCAATGTCTGAAGAAATCTAGCGAAAGACAAGCAATCTAAAATGAGTGGATGAAGAAAATTATGATAAGTATTGATCTAAGTTTAAAGAATCATGATTCATTTATAAAAAGGCTAAAGCAAAAAGTAAATCACCTCGCTCAGTTAATCTCCACACATAACCTTAAGCACACCCTGACGCCTAAAACGGAGACATTTAGTGAAAAAGTAAAAAGGCGCACCCTTGAGGAAAATAAGGAACCAACTGCAACTTATGATAAACCAAAACAACAACTAAAAAAAGTAGTTTATCATCAAATTAAAGAACCACCCACACACTACCCCGTTACCCGTTAAAATAAACTTCCTCCAAAAGAAACTGATCCCGGAAGTTTCATCCTTCCTTGTATTATCGAAAACCACTCCATGAGTAATGCTTTAGCTGATCTAGGGGCAAGTATCAGCATTATACCCTATTCCTTATTCAAAAGATTAGGACTTTGGGAGCTTGAAACCAATTAAAATGACTATCAAAATGGCTGATAGATCCATGCAGTCTCCAAAAGGGATAAAAGAAAAATGTTATAGTAAAAATTAGTAACTTCGTTTTTCCCATTGATTTCACCGTTCTCGACATCATGGAAGACGAAAATGTCCCGATTATCCTAGGTAGACCCATGTTAGCAACCGCTCATGCAAAGATTGATGTCTACGGTAAAAAGATATCTCTAGGAGTTGGAAATGATCAAGTAGTTTTTAATATCAATAAGAAAGAATCTCCTGCCTTTGATTCTCCAATTTGCGTTATAAACTAAGTAGATAAAACGCAAGAATTAAATGATTTATTCATGAATGACGAAAAGGAAAGGGACTTTAAAAATTACTTATCAACCAAATACAAAAACTAAGATATAATTTTTCTCTCACCATCAGAATTAGCGGAAGACAAGGAAGAGTTTAGTATGACACTCGATGATCCTGACAAAAAGATAAGCATAGGACTAGAAGAATTTGTTAATATAGAAAACATATGGGATAATCTAGATCCAGGGATTCTGTCCAATGAAAAAGCTACAATTGAATTTTTAAAAAGCGGTGACAGAATCCATTTACACAGCCTTGATAATTTACAACTTTCTTGCAAAGTAGCGTTTGTTAGTTTTAACCCCTATTTCGTACCCGAAACCCCTTTCAACATAATATCTAGAAAAGCCTATAACACCATCATAAATCATGAAATAATGTATTCAGGAACTAACATGGTGGGACTTGCTAAAAATTTACGTGTGTTCATAGGAAACCACCAATTTTTAGTTGATTTCATCATCCTCGAAAACATTAGTGAATTTGTGGAAAAAGGATTAACCGAAGTTCTATTTGGACAACCTTTTAAAGAAGAAATATGACTAGTTGAAGAACGGGGTAAAGGAACACTTTGGTTTAAAGTCGGTAATGATAAAACAATATTTCATATGTCGCGAGCCGAAAAAGCCTTTAGAAAACTAACGGTAAAACAACATAACTCAATGGGACCCCTGTTAAAAGTCAGTGATGAAGATAAGAAAAGAGGAAACCATAAGCCTGAAAAAATGATTAAGGGATTTTACAGAGGTTTCCTTAGTTTGGGAAACGAGTACAAATATGATCAGGAAGTTGTAGACTGGATTTAGGGATGTATTGATGACGGGATGACGTAGAATAAGCATGAGTCTAACTTAAAGACTCATTAATAAACAAAAGTACTTGTCGGGAGACAACCCGTCTTTTATTTAATAAAACTTCTTTTTGCATTAGTTGGTTTGCATGTTTCTTACTTTGTTTTGCAGAATCCAGAAGCTAAGAGGCAATGTCTAACTTAAAGACTCATTAATAAACAAAAGTGCTTTTCGGGAGACAACCCGTCTTTTATTTAATAAAATTTATTTCTACATTAGTTGGTTTGCATGTTTCTTCTTTGATTTTGAGATTACTGAAGCTAGAGGGCAATTATCGTAGACCGGCGCTCGACTCATAATTTCTGTGGTTTGTGGTAACATTGCTGAAATTGCAAAATTACGGAGAGTAACGCTTTGTTACGTGTAACCACTACAGTTACGACGTAACCCCTTTCAAGGTTAGGCCGTAACACCTTTAAAACTTAAAAAAATTACCATTTGATTATGACGTAACCACTATGGTTATGCCGTAACCTCCTTTTGAAATCTTAAAAATTTAAGGTTTTACACATTTTAAAGGGGTTTTGTAATATACATTTAATGGACTTTGTGGGTATGTTCTGTGGAAGCCCTCACGAGACTAAATTCGTCCACTTGGGCCACCAAGTGGTTTAAAAGGCTTGTTGCATTATGGCTTATAATGGCAGATTGTGTTCCTTCGAATAGTGAGTTTAGGTTTGTATTTCATGTACATTTCATAATTCTTGTAGAATGGTTTTATACTTTGGTTTATTTCTGTGATCATAGGGGATAAAGAGCTTGTTGGGAGACGGAGATATAGATTTCCGCCCAATTTTAAATTTCAAAGCAATGCTCAGGGAGTTTTTTGTCTTAATTCTAATCTTTTCTTATTATTTCATTTCCTTAATGTACAATAGGGCTTGTACAATCAAGTGGGGGGGATAGGGAAGTTAGAATTATACTTGAGTATGTTTTGCCTTCGATTTTCTAGTTTTCTTTGAAAATTATGCAATTTTAAAATTTGGTGAAATTTTTTTTTCTTTTAATATTTTTTTTAAAATCTTCTGCGAATTTATTTTAATATCTATTGTGAATTAAAATTATTATTCTTTATTTACTAATTTATTTTAAATTTTTTAATTCTATTAAATTTTTATTTTTTTTCTTTTTTAATTCTCTATATTTTTGACAAATTTTTCTTAAATAACTAGAATTAGTCTTTGCCGAATGCACATTACCCTTTATTACTATTTGGTGAGATTTAAGCCTAATATTCCGTTTCCATCATATTACTCAAAAATCCACCAAAATATTGAGTGTGCCGGTAGTATTGTAGACTTTAGAACTTGGCATGTGCATCATTTCGAGACCTAATTGATTAGCAGGAATAGATAGTTCAATAAGGCAACACTTAGAAAATCACCCAAATAGCCTGTATGTGTGCGTTTATCGACTTGTTACACTGACTTGTCGACCTCCCGTGATAAACCCTTATGTTGCACTTATTATTTGTGCAAGATACCCTTAGATCACCCATGTTAAACCAATCTATGTTTTCAACCTACTCTATATGTTTTTTACACCATTTCACGTTAGCCTACCCTGTAGTCTTTATTTTTCTTTTTGTTGAAATCTCTGGCTACTTAAGTCCATGGTTCGAGAGAATGGGAACGAGAATTATATACTTGCGTAGAAGACCAATTAGTTATGATCTATCAAGAACCCCCTGTACCACCACTTTCGACATTGTTTATCTCAAGTGGGGGGATGTACGTGTAATATCGAATGTTACAGGGGCAATAATTAAAGATATAAACCCCTGTAGCATTTGCATATTTACCATGAAGAAAAGAGAGTGCAACAAAAGGCCACCCATGTGCTAAAAATGTAAATATGGTGCAAAATAAAATAAATAATAAATAATGGAGCTAGTAGCCCATAATTGCACCAAAACATATCTGTAAAATGGAGCTAGTAGCCCATTATTACACCAAATCATACCAATACTTATGAAGAATGGAGCTAGTAGCCCATTATTGAAGATTAAATTTTCAGACTTTGACTCTTGGACCCATGGATGGAGAGTAACTAGTTATGAAAACCTTATATTACTTTAGACTATTTGTTTTGTGTTTTTAAATTATCAACCATTAAATGTGTATCCCATGTCTATCCTAACCCTTAATCACCCTTTAAACCATAATACCCTTGTTGCCTTTGAGAGTTATTTAGACCCTAATTCTAACTGGTGCAGACTTGTGTACTTTCCAAGCTTATGATAGAATACATGCTATGACTGTACAATTGAGGGATCACCCCAAAAATGAAACACTTAGACTAGTGGAGAGCTGAGTGACTTTTTATCCCCTTTTCGTGAGGTGTTCGGCTTTGATGTTTTCTAGCATAAGAGTTTTATAAATTCATTTGTTGAAGTTATTCTCGAGAAATCTTTCTATAAAATGTTTTAACAGGTTCTACTTGAGGGCAAGCAGAAGTCAAGTGGGGAGATATTTGATAACATCAAATATTTAATACATTTTGGTGGCAAAATACCCCCTAAAATACCTGCAAATGTTTCACTAACACTCAAAAATGAGATATTTTCTGTTATTTTTTAAATTTTAGGTGAAATATAGGAAAGTGACAAGAAATAAGGGAAAAAGGACTTAAAGTGTAAATTCTGAAGAGTGTTACGGCGTAACACCAAAAATGGTTACGCCGTAACATAAATTAAGCAAGTATGAAGATCAAGGAAGACTTTATGGCGTAACAACATATCTAGTTACGCCGTAACCATGAAGATCCACAAATATGGAATGAAGATCACGTACATATGGAAGTTATATGAAGGTTATGGTGTAACATCATATCTAGTTACGCCGTAACAGCTGCTTAATTATGGAATGTCATGTAAGTTGGTTACGGCGTAACACCTTTATTGGTTATGCCATAACAGGTTCAATATCTATAAATAGAGGCCTCATTTAAGCTATTCTGACATCACTTCCTCCACAGCCAATTGGAGAGGCGACAAAGGCTTCCAACCTTTAAAAAATTCCACTTGGAGTCCAAGGGAGATCACACTTTACTTACTTTTTGTATTTAATCATTCAAAATACGAATCCTGTATGAATTATGAGTTTTCAATATATGATTTCTTCTATCTCTTACTGTGTTTCCGTTACCATGAGCGGCTAAGCACTTAAAGTGCTGGCCTAGTTATGTAATAACTTTTGTAATGATTGTTTCCAGTTAAATTAGGGTTTCGTTAGATATTCCTTGACTATCGTGTAACCCTGGGTTTTGGTAGTACAGGTGGTTTGGACCTAGCTTGCCCCATTAATATATTATCTTGTGACGATGGAATCCAATGGGTACTAGGGAGGATCACTAACTCTTTACCTGGTGTAGGAACTGACTGGTCACCGCACTTATCACTCAATACTTAAAAAGCACAGGAACTCTTTCACAAAGGGTTAATAATATTTACATGTTATTAGATATGTTTTGGGAATAGTTGGGATTAATCATTGCAACCTAGATAACCTACATGCTAGATGATTCGGGACTGATTCGGAATCGCAGGGAGTATTGGATATGTTAGGTATATAAAATTCGTAGGAAAGTGTCGGTCGCTTCCATAGATAACTATCGTTAGTGCGTTAAGTAATTTTTGGAAACTTACATAGGTAGTTAGCTAAAGGCCCATGGATAAACCCATGCAAGCCCAAGCCCACTATCCACTGTAAGTATATTAACACCTCTCCATGCCTTGGAGAGGTGTTTGGTTGCTCATTTTTACACATATTAATATATGTTTACTTTCTCTCTCTAAGTGTTCATCCAACCATCTCTCTCACTTAAACAACCTATTTCCCTCTCATATAGTATGTTATTTGATTATTCTTCAATTGGTATCAAGAGCCATGGAGTGGTGTGCTTAGTTTTTATGTTTGTGTTGGTTCGTGTGTTTTTCTTTAAAAAAAAGGTGCTCGTTTTTAATTTTTTTCTTTGTTTTTTTAAGCTCAAAAATCCACACTAAAGGATCATCTACATAGCTAGCTTTGATCTAGTATCATTGGATATAGGTGTGTGTGCTTAGGTTCATAGAAAAATCTCTTATTTTGAGTCATATTGGGTTCGTTAACTTTATAAAGGTCAAAATCTTGATTTAAAAATTTTTGGCTTAAAAACCTTAAAGTTTTAATTTTTCTTGTCCCTATAGGCTTAGTAACTCTTTTGGTACAAAATTTTTTGGAAAATAATCATTAAAAACGTGTCTTTTTGAGTTTTGGAAAAGTGGGTTTCGAGCAATAACCGAACTAGTTCTTTTCATTTGAGTACCGAACTAGAAATTTTACAGTGTGAACCGAACTAGTTTCTCCGGTGACAATGATCTAGTTGTTTTCCAGTATGGACCGAACTAGTTTCTCCAGTGACAACCGATCTAATTGTTTCACAGTTTGAACCGATCTAGTTGTTTCATAGTTTGAGCCGATCTAGTTGTTTTACAGTTTGAACCGATCTAGTTGTTTCACAGTTTGAACCGATCTAGTTGTTTCACAATTAGAACCGATCTAGTTGTTTCATAGTTTGAACCGATCTAGTTTTTTCACAGTTTGAACCGATCTAGTTGTTTCACAGTTTGAACTGATCTAGTTATTTCACAGTTAGAACCGAACTAGTTATATCACAGTTGGAACCGAACTAGTTATTCTCAGTGAAGACCGAACTAGTTATTTCTCAAAGACCACCAAACTAGTCAAGTTTAATCAAAACCGAACAACTCAAATTTCTAAATTATACGGTTTATCTCTTTGACTTATAAAATCCCGTGAAACATTAACTTGTTTTCCCGGTTTTGTCAAGAATTGTAAAATCCCGTGTAGTTTCAAGAATTCAAATACTTAAAAGACACCTTAATCAAACACAATTTCTTTCTACCACCGTTCGATCCGACAATAATCTTTTAACATACAAATTTCTCAATGACGACTCTTGCTGACAAAGCAATTCTTTCGGGTGCTGACAATCGTCCACCCATGTTGGAAAAAGATATGTATGATTCTTGGAAAAGCATAATGGAGCTATATATGATGAATAGACAACATGGAAGAATGATTCTTGAATCCGTTGAAAATGGTCCACTCATCTGGCCTTCAATTGAAGAAAATGGAGTGACAAGACCAAAGAAATATTCTGAGTTATCTGCTACGGAAGCAATTCAAGCTGATTGTGATATCAAGGCAACAAATATCATTCTCCAAGGACTACCACCTGAGGTCTATGCATTGGTTAGCAATCATAAAGTCGCCAAGGAACTTTGGGCAAGAATTCAACTTCTCATGCAAGGAACTTCATTGACGAAACAGGAAAGAGAGTGTAAGCTTTATGATGAATTCGATAAGTTTGCTTATAAGAAGGGGGAAACACTACGTGAGTTCTACTTGAGATTTTCTTTGCTACTCAATGACATGAACATCTACAATATGAAACTTGAACAATTTTAAGTAAACACCAAGTTTTTGAACACTCTTCCTCATGAGTAGAGAAAATTTGTGACAGATGTCAAACTGGTTCGGGATTTGCATACAACTAACGTTGATCAGCTTTATGCTTACTTGGGACAACATGAATTTCATGCAAATGAGGTTTGTTTAATGCATGAATGCAACTTAGATCTGCTTTCTTTGGTTGCAAACCATCAGATGACCTAGTCTCCTTATCAAACTCATCAAAACTCTTACCAAAACACTTAATTTCAACCACAAGTTTCACCATATCAGTCTCCACACTATGGATCACCTTATCAGTCTTAACAATACACAACTCATCAATCATCAACACCTCTTTCAATCACTTTACCATCTAATGATTATCAATCATCAGTTCACTATAACGTTTATTCTCCATCATTATCCATCCCTCAATTGGAATATGCTCCCACAGTTAACCAACAACCTGAATTTTCCTAACCAGACTCGGGTTTAATTAATCCAGTGTTCCAGAAAGGTGATGATCCCATTGATGCTATCAATCACATGATGTCTTTCTTGACTATTGTTGTCACTTCCCGCTACCCCACTACCAATAATTAGCTGAGGAATTCGTCAAACCCTACGCAACAAGCTACCATTAATAATGGAAGAGTGACCTTACAACCAATTCAGGGGAGACAAACGTCTTTAGCTGTTGGTACTACAAGGACATACACTCCAAGAGCAAGTGGAAGAAATTCTGGGAAACAAAGGACTGTTATATGTTACAATTACAAAAGGGAAGGCCACATGTCTAAACAGTAACCTAAGAGGAAACGGGATGATACATGGTTTGCAGATAAGGTGTTGTTGGTACAAGCTCAAGTAAGTGGTCAAATTCTACATGAGGAGGAACTTGCATTTTTGGCAGATCCAGGAATTTTAGAAGGTCAAGCCACACAGACTGTCATTACTCTACACACATGGTGGCTACATCAAAGGTTCCTATGCTTAAACCAAGTGAGTTTGATTTATAGAGGATGAGGATCGAACAATACATTCGGATGATTGATTTTGCATTATGGGAAGTCATAGAGAATGGAAACACTGCACCAAAAACAATAGTTGTGAAAGGTGTTAAGAAAGTAATACCTCCTACAAATGCTGAAGAGAAGGATCAGAAAAGATTAGAGGTGAAGGCCAGAAGTACCTTAATGATGGGCATTTCTAATGAACATTAGTTAAAGTTTAACTCAATTAAGGATGCTAAGCTATTAATGGAACCTGTAGAAAAGAGATTTGGTGGGAATGCAGCTACTAAGAAGACCCAAAGAAATCTTTTAAAGTAGCAGTATGAAAACTTCACTACTTCAAGCTCAGAGATGCTTGATTAAACCTTTGATAGGCTTCAAAAGCTTGTGAGTCAGTTGGAGCTTTTGGGAGAAATGATTTCACAAGAAGATGTGAACCAGAAGCTATTAAGGAGTTTGTCATTTGAGTGGAACACACATGCTATTGTGTGGAGAAATAAAGCTGAGTTAGAAACAATGAACATGGATGACCTTTATAACAACCTAAAGGTGTATGAAGCAGAAGTCAAAGGGATGTCTAACTCAAGTTTAAGCACACAGAACATGGATTTTGTGTCCTCATCAAATAACAACTCTGACAGTAGTAATCAAGTAGTTAATACTGCTCAAACAGTTAATACTGCTTATGGAGTTTTTACTGCCATCACTCAAGTTAATACTATTAACTCTTCAAATGTTGATAACTTGAGTGATGTTGTTATTTATGCATTTTTGGTGTAACACCCCCATATTGGGTCGCAGCGGAATAAGGGTCCAGGGCGTGTTACTTCATAGATCAATAACACAAGATATATATAGAACGACCAAAAAGTCCATTTAAAAACGATATCATTGAGATTTAACAAAAGTATTTGTTACATAAGCTCGAGCTTCCACTTGTTCATTGTTCATATACAAAGATTTCTAGCCCATAACAGATATACAAAATGTAATGCGACAAAATCTTTAATGCATGATATCCAAATCAAAACCACCAATGTATCCCTTGCACCTCGTGCTTATTGACCTCCTGAAAAACATTGCTTTAAAACGTCAACAATAATGTTGGTGAATTCATAGGTTTGATAAATCGTATATTGTAGGACCACAAGATTTCCTAAGTGTATGATAATGCAACAGATGCAGACATCATATAAATGTAATTACGTTGCCCTAAGCTCATGACACTGAAGCTCGACATAAATGAATACCATATAAATGGCCTACATTGCCCGTGATGATGTTCTAACCCGCAACATCCTATGTTCGACATGGTATACGTTCGTTTGCCCAGTGATAGCTAATCACCTGAACGGGGATGTCAATCCCAATAGATCTATTCATAACATTCGCGCTCACAATCCAGTAACTGACAGTTCATGATAATGGGCTCAACTAGGGTTATCGCTACTTAGGCAACACGTAATCATAATGTAAAACTTAACCACTTGTGTCCAATTGTAAAACAATGCGTGTTTCTCACCCAAAAAACTTATAAAACAAAATCATATAAAACGTGGGGCTATGAACTCACCTCAGTAGTGAAGTGAATGAGTAATAATCGAGTAAGTGAAATAACAAATCACAGACGAATCCGAAGGTAACCTAATCAAACATAGGTCGTATAAGTACTATGCACTTTGATAACTAATATTGTATACAATCCTATATAGCTCATCACCATCTATTTGTAATTTATAAATCGTTGTTATAAAGTGAAAACGTTTATAATTATCGTTTTAGAAAAACTAGCATAATTTTCCCGTTTTAAACCCGTTTCTCGCGTTTCTTACGTCCACATCTTCGTATTAAGATGATATATAAAAATATTACATTTTTATATTTTACAACCTTCTGATGAATAGTACTTTTACTGTTTATGACGTTTTATAAATTTAATTGTCATAAAACCGGTAAATGCAACAATTTATTCGTTTTAATCCCGATTTTAGCGATTCCTTTGAGCACGTCTTTGTTATCAAAATTTTCACATTTTTATAAAGTGGGGTCTGCTGATGAACAGTAGTTTTTACTGTTCTTAGTTTATAAAATTACTTTTATAAACTTTAATTATCGTAAACGTCGTATTTTATTCGTTTTAGCTCCGTTTTTAGTCATTCTTTCGAGCACGTTCTCGTAATTGAAAGTTCTATTTATTTATGAGATTTTAAAAAATAAATGTTTCTGTCATGAATAGTAACTTTTATAAAAATGGTTTTATAAAAATATTTTTATACATTTTAAGTATATAAACTCGCGTAATTCATAACTTCTTCGTTTTTAATCAAAAAATTACGTTTCTTATTGTTTTGGAATCCTAAAAATATGTACAATCTGTGAAAAATACTAAACTTTTTGTTTTAGAAGTATTTTATAACTTGCTTTTATAAAGTTTATTTTATAAAACCGATATTAACGTAAATCGTATTTTTATCGTATCTTTTTCGTTATAAATTCGTTTTTCGAGTTTCTTACCTTTTTGGAATCGTCATGAGACGTATTATTTTTATAAAAGGTCAAACCCACTGTTAGAAATTCGAAATCCAAACAGCCCCTTTATGTTTAATATGTATACTTTTATATAAAGCTTGTTTTATGTACTTTTTACTTTTGTAAATTACCACAAGTATTTTATACCATAAATATTATATGTGATACATATAATAATGTCCAATAGTCCATCCTTTATCCTCATAAGTCCATGATAATAAGATTTACAAGATTAACAAATTATTTACACACTTTTACTTGTAGCTTTTTATGTAAATCCTTAAAAACCCTAATCTTGCATTAACACTTTTTAAGCTTAACCAAGATTGTAAAACACTTATAACCTCATTTTAACATGATATTACCATCAACATAACATGTGTATAAGTGTACAAAATCATAATCATAAGTACACATCCATTCCACATGTTTAAAAGTTTCATAATGGTGATTTTTGATACATAGAACATCATATACATATAAACTCATGAAATGAAAAGATAAGGGCTTTTAGATAACCTTATGATGAATGATGGTGATGAGAAATATGTGCTAAACCCTTGTTTAGACTTTAAACCCAAGCTTGCAAGATTAAAACCCTAATTATTCCAAGGAAACCCTAATCTTCCATTCTTTGCTTAAACACTTGTAAATGATTAACCAATACTTTAAATCACCTTGAGGTATCTTAGATATGATGTGAGATTACTTGTGTGTGTTGAAGAAAAGTTTGCATGAATTATTTAGAAGGGGTGTTTGTTGCCGTAGCATAGAAGATAGGAAAAAGGGAGAATGTTTTGAGTTTTTGCTAAGTGTTAAGTGTTATCTATGTGTATACTTGCAAGTATACATCATATATAATCTTAAGTTAGTCAATATTGAGTCCACTTGGTCAAGAGACATGATGAGGGTCTTTAGGAAAGCTTATGGTCAAAGTTAAACATGTTATGGCCAGGTTTAAATGAGAATATGTTGTACAAGCAAGTTGTAAAAAAAATGTGTGCTCCTTGTCCCTAACTTGATGTATACGTGGGATAGGAGGGGGAGGAAGAGCTTCTAGAAGATTTTTGCACTTAACTTAATATCTAGTAAGAAATGTATAAGATACAAGTTGTAGGTTTTTATTTAAAGTGTTCCTTTTGTACATGTTTATGTCTTGGTTAGTTTTCGGAGGCTCTTATTGTTAATAGTATGATGTTATATAATGGGTAGTTTTGGGGTACTTGATTATACCTTTGAGTGTTTCCCACTGTTGTTATATGATATAGGTTTTAGTTAGCGTGTGATTATTTTTAATATGATGTTCAGGGTATCCCTACAACGAAACATTTTTATCGCATGGCAATCGTACTACCCTTTCGTAAAACAATAAAATAAAATGAACAAAGACCATAATTATTCTCAAAATAGTTATTTAATACTTGCTTGATGTAAAATTTTAATTGTTTGATGCCCGTTTACATTGAATGATAATTTTTAGCTTACATGATTTAACTTAACGTTTATGATTAAAAGCAAACGCGTACAATACTAAAAATACATAGTGAATTTATTAACGACATCAATGACCCAAAAACACAGGGTGTTATAGTTTCCCCCAGTTAAGTGAGCCTTGTCCTCAAGGCTTAAGACGCAGCACTTGACGATGGTGCGGTCTTTGTGAAGAGGTGTGGATATTTCTTCCTGAATTGATCTTCGCGTTCCCATGTGAACTCAGGACCTCTCCTGGAATCCCATCGAACCTTGAATAGTGGAATATGGCTTCGCTTCAACCGTTTAACTTCACGGTCCAGGATTTATACCGGCTCCTCGACAAATTGAAGCTTGTCATAAAGTGAAGTCCATCCAACGGAACGGCTAATGGTTCGTCAGCATGGCACTTTTTCAAGTTGGATACATGAAATGTATTATGTTCCCTGCTCAGCTCTTGTGGAAGCTCGAGCTTGTAAGCAACCCCTCCAACCTTTTCTAATACCTTGAATGGTCCAACATACATAGGGTTCAACTTCCCTCGTTTGCCAAAACGTACGACCCCTTTCCAAGGCGAAACTTTAAGCATAACTTTATCCCCAACTTGAAAGTCCATCGGTTTATGCTATAAATCCGCATAACTCTTTTGTCGATCGCGTGCAGCTTGCATTCTCTGCTTGATTTGAATGATCTTCTCAGTTGTTTCTTGTACTATTTTTGGACCAGTGAGTTGAACTTCTCCAACCTCGGCCCAACAAACGGGTGAACGACACTTTTGACAATAAAGTGCTTCAAATGGTGTGGCCTTGATGCTAGCGTGATAGCTATTGTTATATGAGAACTCGAATAATGGCAAATGGTTAACCCAACCCTTTCCAAAGTCGATTGCACAAGCACGTAACATATCCTCAAGAGTTGATTAGTTCTTTGCTTTGTATGTCTGTTTGTGGATGGTAGCAGTACCTCATATCCAGATCTAGTACCTAAAGCATTATGAAGTGACTTTAGAATTTGATGCGAAACTAGGGAATCATTATAAATAATCGATAGAGGTATTCCATGCCTCATGACCACCTCCTTTAGGTACATTCTTGCAATTTTATCCATCGGATCAGTCTCTCTCATCGGTACAAAGATTGCGGACTTCGTGAGTCGGTCAACAATCACCCAAATGGTGTCGTAGCCTTGTGATGACTTAGGAAGCTTTGTGACAAAATCCATAGTGACATTGTCCCACTTCCATTGAGGTATATCAGGTTGTACCAACAATCATGATGGCCTTTGATGTTCGGCTTTGACCTTAGCATACGTCAGACATTGGTCTACATTTGGTGGCGATGTTTGCCTTCAATTGGGCCCTCTAATATAGCTTTTCATGTCTTGGTACATCTTTTCAGACCCAGATGGATGATTAATCTTTGATCTTGGGGGATCGTGCATGATCACAATCCTCAAATCACCATAGCATGGTAACCAACTCCTGCCATTGAAGCATAGAGTTCCATCCGCACGGGGTTCCAACTTTTCCGTTCTAAATTTCTCCGGATCCTTAGAATTTTTAACCAACATGCCTCCAACATCTTCGTTCTTGATGTTCTCTGGTTTATGTGCTTCAGTTTGAGCATCCAAAATTTGTTTGGGAAGATTCAAACCTATAGTCTTGACTAAGACTCGAACCCTTAATGGTGGCTCTCGTTCCTTCCGACTCAAGGCGTCAGCGACAACATTTGCTTTCCCTGGGTGATAATGAATCTCGCAATCGTAATCACTAAGTAATTCTAACCAACGACGCTGCCTCATATTCAGCTCCTTTTGATTAAGAATGTGTTGTAGACTCTTGTGATACGTGAACACCGTACACTTGGTTCCGTACAAATAGTATCTCCAGAGTTTCAGTGAAAACACTACCGCTCCAAGTTCCAAATCATGAGTCGTATAGTTCTTCTCATGAATTTTTAGCTGGCGTGATGCATAAGCAATCACCTTCTCTCTTTACATCAACACAACGCCCAAACCTTTGATCGAAGCATCACAGTATACGATAAAATATTTGCTTCCTTCAGGTAAAGCCAGAATTGGTGCACTACACAACTTCTGCTTCAATAGTTGAAACGTTGTTTCTTGTTTGTCACCCCACTCAAACTTGACCTTCTTCTGAGTGAGCTTGGTCATTGGTTTGGCAATCTTCGAAAATCCTTCGATGAATCTTCGATAATACCCAACAAGACCTAAAAATTGACGAATCTCCGTTGGTGACTTAGGAGATGTCTAATCTTTAATGGATTCGATCTTGGCAGGGTCCACGTGAATACCATGGCTATCAATCACGTAACCGAGGAACTGTACTTTAGGAATCCAAAATTCACACTTGGAAAATTTGGCATACAACTCCTCTTTCTTAAGCAACTCTAACATTAACTTAAGGTTCTCTTCGTGTTCTTGCTTGTTCTTTGAGTATATCAGAATATCATCAATAAAGACAATTACGAATTTATCCAAATATGGTTTGCACACCCGATTCATAAGGTCCATGAATACGGCAGGTGCGTTTGTCAAACCAAATGGCATAACTTGAAATTCATAATGGCCGTAACGAGTTCTAAAGGCGGTGTTCGGAATGTCTTCTTCTCGAACCCTCAGTTGGTGATAACCTGACCTTAGGTCGATCTTCGAGTAGACACTCGACCCTTGAAGCTGATCAAATAAATCATCAATTCTTGGAAGTGGATAACGGTTCTTCACCGTTAGCTTGTTCAATTCCTAATAATCAATGCACATCCAGAATGATCCATCATTCTTCTTGACAAATAGGACCGGGGCTCCCCAGGGTGAGGAACTAGGTCTTATAAAGCCTTTGTTAGATAGTTCTTTTAGTTGCTCTGACAACTCTTTCATTTCAGAAGGTGCCAATCGATAAGGTGCCCGTGCTACAGGTGCAGCACCAGGTACCAAATCAATTTGAAATTCCACTTGTCGAGTCGGAGGAAGACCCGACAAGTCCTCAGGAAATACATCAAGAAAATCATGAACTATTGGTACGTCCTCAAGTCGCCTCTTCTCCGACTTGTCTTCAACCTCCTTTGTAGTAACATGTGCCAAAAAGACTGGACATCCTTTTAGCATGTATTCTTGTGTTTTGGAGTACGAGATAATGTGCAGACGAGCCTCGTATCCCCGGTTGCTTCTTTTTTTTTTTTATGTCACGTGAACAATTAATTGTTTCATTTCCCCAGGTGGATACGAATGATCTTTTCGGTCACACAATGATGCTTGGTTTCTTTACCACTAATCCTTACATTATAGCGTGGAAACTACTAAAGTTTTAAAAGGCATTTAGTCCTAGTGAATGGGTGATTCAGGATATTTAATGTACAACCCCTAAGGATAGTGTTCAACCTAATTATTCTCTCGTCGGCTAGTTCAATGTCATAATAGTGATCTAATGCAGTTGGAGTAATAGCAATTTGGGAGCTAAATGCAGTGGATACAAAACTTCTATCGGCACCAGTATCGAATAAGATAGAAGCATAGCGGTTGTTTAGAAGGAACGTACCCGTCACGACGTTAGAGTCCGGGTTTGTCCCTGCATGCCCTACCGCATAGACCTTGGTTGGAGCATTGCCACCTCCAACTTGCTTACCACGGTTGTTGCTGTTCTTCAGCTTGGGACATTCCCTCTTGAAGTGTCCTTAGACTCCACACTCAAAACAAGTAGGCTTCTCGACTTCGGAAGCAAATTCGCGTGTAGGCAGCGCTGTCTGTCGTACCGTTGACTCTATCTATTCATTGAATTTGCTTGATTCCATTTTTTATATAGGCTCGCTCCCTCTTTTTCCAAGAATTCATGCACTTCCCTTTACTCAATAGGGCCTTCTTTAATAGGTTCATAGTCCAAATGATGGTTAGCATTTTTCATACTTCTACAGTCACGAGCAAAATGGCTAACTTTGTTGTATTTGTGGCATTTAGGAGCACATGGACCATCGTGGTGATAATTGCATTTTGAGCATAGGGGTCTGGATCCCCCATATGATTTCTTCTTAACAGTCCCTGCATCATAAGCCATGCCGGTGTTCTGCCTCTTATTTTGGTGGTGTTGTTGTAATTGTTGGTTATTATCTGGCTTTCTCTTATTCTCTGTCTGACGGTCAGCAAAAGTGCGGATTATCTTATCCATCACTTTAATTGCCATTTCAGTTGCCTCTTGCATTGTCTTATGCTTGGATGCTACTACACTTCCGTGGATCATGTCGGGTAAGCCACCGACATATTTCTTGATATTGTCAGATTCTTCAAGAAACATTCTACCACACAGTAGTGCCAGTTCCTGAAAACGTTGGTTGTACCCTATCACATCGGTACCTTTCACTTTCAATTCCTACAGCTTGACTTCATGCTTCTTAATCTCAGTCCTCGGGCAGTAATTGTTAGTCATCTTCTTCTTTAGTTCAGCCCAGGTCATTGCATAAGCAATGTTATTACCAATAGTCCTAACGTGGGAGTTCCACCACGTTAGAGCATTTCCCAGTAGAGTACAAGTGGAGAACTTGATTTGGTTTTCCACATAACAATTGCTTATGCGGAACACAATCTCCATTTTCTCAACCCATTGAGTAAATTCGACAACTCCTTCTGTGCCTTTGAAGTTTAGAGGTTGACACTTCATGAAGTCTGGGTAAGTGCAATCACGAGTAGGTCACTTGTTTCTTCTAGCACCTGTTCCTGAATTGTGGCTGTCAATGCCATTCGTGTTTGCATCACGTGCTGCCAAAACGGTAGTAACGCCTTGGTCAATCATTGCCTAAAGTTGGGCATTAGTGATAGTGGTAGTATTGGTGGCTATTGCAGCCGGTGTTGTTTTTGGGTTTAACCTTGTGGTCCTTTTCTTTGGTGCCATTTTCTTCAATTACAAGAAAATATAATACCCGTTAGATTTCATAAAATCATAAACGCGACATGACTGCTATAACAAGCAAAATTAAACTTATATAAGTATATTATATAAGACCAGTAGTAATATACGTACTATAATATAAACACGTATATTAATCATGTAAGCATCTAGTATGACCAACTAATGCAAACAAATAGTGTATGTATGTCCCGTGAAAATCCCTTTGTATGAATGCAATGTTTGAAAACGGTTATAGTCCAGCAAAAACATTTGACCTGGTTCTCTATAACCTTGGCTCTGATTACCAATCTGTAACACCCCCAAAATGGGTCGCAGCGGAATAAGGATCCGGGAGCGTTACTTCATAATAACATTGCACAAGACATGAGAGAACGACCACTAAACGTGTCGTTTGAAAATGATACATTGGATTTAATAAATTATTGTTACAAAAGCTCAACGGCTAAACTTGTTCATTCTTGAAAATGCAAAGATTTTTCTACATGACAAATATCCCCAAAATGTGATGCACGTAAATCTTTATAGAAATGACTCCACAATGTAGACCACCAATGTATCCTTGTTTCTTGTACCTTATTAACCTGAGAAAAACATGCTTAAAAACGGTCAACATTAAGTTGGTGAATTCATATGTTTATATATGTATAAATCCAGACCGCAAGATTTCCCCGTGATAAATATCACAAAATGCCATTACGTTTCCCTAAGCTCATGACACTGAAGCTAGACATATATGAATACAATATAAATATTGCCTACATTGCCCATGATGATGTTCAACCCGAAACATCACAAATTCAACATGCTATAATGTTCATTCCCGGTGATAGCTAATTACCCAAACGGGGATATCAATCCTAAATAGATCTATTTATAACACTCGCGCTTCCAAACCAGAAATTAACAGTTCATGATACTGGGCATATTGGTTTCAAGCTACTTAGGCAAAACATAATCAATATATAAAATGTCCACTTGCGTTCAATTATAAAATAAAGCATGTTTCTCACCCCAAAACTTATAAATCATTGTAAAATGTAAAACGTGGGCTATGAACTTACCTTGAGTTAATGGATCAGTAATCTAAATTACAACTAGAAATGCGTCACAACTATGCCCGAATGCAACCTAAATAATCATAGGTCGTATAAGTACTAATCACATTGGGTAACTACTACCATGCATAGTTCTATATAGCTAATCACCATCTAATTGTTTTTGTGAAATCGTATTTATAAAGTTAAAACGTTTATAAATATACCCTTGGTAAAAATGAGATAACTTTCACGTTTCAAGTTCGTTTCTTGCGTTTCTTATGTCCACGCTTTCGTAATAAGACTACGTATCAAAATATCACATTTTTGTATTTCATGTCCTCTAGTGAACAATACTTTTACTGTTCATGACGTTTTATAAATTTACTTTTATAAATTTAATTGTCGTAAAACCCGTAAATGCAACAACTTATTCGTTTTAATCCCGATTTTAGCGATTCCTTCGAGCACGTCTTCGTTATCAAAATTATCATATTTTTATAAAGTGGGATCTGCTTATGAACAGTAATTTTTACTGTTCATAGTTTATAAAATTACTTTTATAAACTATAATTATCGTAAACGTCGTATTTTATTTGTTTTAGCTCCGTTTTTAGTAATTCTTTCGAGCACGTTCTCGTAATTGAAAGTTCTATTTATTTATGAGGTTTACAAAAATAAAACTTTCTGTCATTAACAGTAACTTTTTATAAAATTTATTTTATAAAAGTGTTAATTATTGTAAACTCGCGAAATTCATAACTCTTTCGTTATTAATTGAAAATTTTTGATTCTTATCATTTTGAAATCCTAACAATGTTTAAAATCTGTTAAAAATGTTAAACCCTTGCTATCAGAAGTGTTTGTTAAGTTGTTTTTATAAAATTTATTTTATAAACCCGGTATTAACGTAAAACGTATTTTTGCTGTATCTTTTTCGTTATAAGGCGGTTTTTCGAGTTCTTTACATATTTGGAATCGTCATGAGGTGTACTACATTTATAAAACATGATAGGGATGTCATAAAACACGAACCAAAACAGCCCCTTTTGAACTCATTATGTATACTTAGTTATAACTTGTTTTATATACCTTTTTAACCTAATAATTTTACCACAAGTCCTTTGTAACTCTTAATATACTGTGTCATACATATTATATAGTCCATAGGTTCATCATTTGTCCATTTGTCCAAGATATCAAGATTAACAAGTCATAACATCACATGAAAACATAAACTTTTCTTAAGTAACTTTTAACTACAAGTTTATACTTGAACTTTTTATACTTAAACCAAGATTGTAAAACACTTATAACCTCATTTTAACATGATATTACCATCAACATAACATGTGTATAAGTGTACAAAATCATAAGCACAAGTAAAAACTCTTTTTACATGTTTAAAAGTCCTAAATGGTGATTTTTTGCTACATGGAACATTATATACATATAAACTCATGAAATGAAAAGATAAAGGTTTTTAGATGACCTTATGATGAACAATGATGATGAGAAATATGTGATAAACCCTTGTTTAGACTTTAAACCCAAGCTTGCACCCTTTAAAACCCTAGATTTCCAAAGAAACTCTAATCTTGTAAATACTTGCTTACACCTTGAGAATGCTTAACTAACCCTTTAAAACATCTTAAGACATCTTAGATATGATGTAGATATATGTGTATTTGTTGTAGAAAAATTTTGTATGGATTTGTATAGGGGTGTTTTTGAGCCGTGGGCTAATAGGAGGAAAAAGGGAGAGTTTTTGTTTGATTTTTGCTAAGGAAAAGTAATGTGTGTTTATATCTAGTATACACTCTTTCTTATATCAATTAGGCTAGTCAAAGGAACATATTGATGGTTTTATGGATGGTCATGGTCAAGGAAAGTTAGTCTTGGTCAAGGAGACATAGGTCTTAATGTGTTATTGTATGTACAATTGCAAGTTGATGATTTTTGATACATTTTCTTAGTCTATCACTTATAATCTAGCCAATGCATGATATATATGATAATATTATGTAATTTTTATTTATTGGGTATAAAAGTGGGTATTTGTTGAAGTGTAGAAGAGTTTTGGTGGTTCCGGGAATGCCTAAACGTATTTTATCGCGAAACGTAAACGTTTTACGTAACCGATAAAAATAAAATGAACAAAGACCATAATTATTCTCAAAATAATTATTTAATACTTTCTTGATATAAACTTTTAATTGTTTGATGCCCGTTTACATTGAATGATAATTTTTAGCTTACGCGATTTAACTTAATGTTTACGATTAAACGCAACCGCGTACAATACTAAAAATACATAGTGAATTTATTGACGACGTCAATGACCCTAAAACACGGGGTGTTATAATTACTAGCACCTTGTTGTGATTGTTCTAGTGTTAGCTCAATCTTAGTCGGCATTATTCCCTTATACTTATTCATCTCTAATCATACCTAAGGACTGCTATTTCTCACTTTAGATTGTCCTTGGGTAGATCCCTCTGGTTCTGGTTGGATCATAGGACTAATTCCTACCTAACCACCTTATGACTTCAGAATCGTCATGAAATTAAGATATTGTTGGGTATAAGATCGTAACCATAAAACCTTTTCCAAAGAGTATCAAGCAATATGAGTCGTTTAGATCACTTATTATTTTCAAGATCATATTTTAATTACATTTCTCCCCTTATTTTAAATTCTAATTCATTTAGTTTTTAAAATACCTTGTGATTAAAATTTGTCATGAAAATACTGTGGGAAAAATATTATTATACTTAGCATGAATTAACTTTTTTATGGCTTTAACAGATTTCCTTAAATAGATTTTTACTTTTCAATTCCTACTCTTTTCAAGAGTAGGTGAAATCTCCATTATAAAGTAATATAGATTAAGCTCATCAAACTTTATTACAAAATTATTAAACACTAAACGTTACTAGAATATTACACATATAAATAGACATTGAATATCACATAATTGACACTTTTTAATTCTAACGTAATACTCATTAATATTTTCGTTTAGAGTGCATTTATATAGATTACAATGATTTTGTTAAAAAAAATCTTTATTATAACTTATTATTTACATGGTGGTGGAGGACAAACGAACAATAAGCTGCGCCGCTAGCCATTTTTGAATAGCAATTTACATTAGCAATATAAGAATATTATAAAACATTAGCGAAACGAATATTGCAAAATTATGATGGCATTATTTTTTTTCTTCAAAATAAGATAAATAAATTAATAGATATCTATTTGACAATTAAAAGCATATGTGGTGATTAAGTTTCGAAAGAACCCGTGAAAGATCTTTAATTTAGAAAAAAAACAATAATCATATAAGAATTATAATTAAATTTGCATACGTCACAATATATATATATATATATATATATAATAGATATATTATATATTTGATAATATATATAATAATATATATAATATATAATTCACACACATTCCTGCGCGCGGACATTAAATTACTTTGTCAACAGACGAACATGTGATCACTATTTAAGACCAAGTACTTTAACCGAAACAACTAATAATAATCGATAGTCATAATACTATGCCTTAAACGATATTAGATTACGTTGAATATTGAATTAGTCTCACATTAGTGTTTATAGGACACATATATGAATGTTTAGTACGTACAGAAAGTTTATTCAAGTCATCAAGTCATCTAGTATAGTACATACATAAACAAAAACAATGTATGGAAGAACAGTGGGCATATGAAAAATAAATAAATAGAACATATAACAAATGCAATGAATTGAATAATTAAACAATTAACAATAATATAATTTGAGGTTCTATGAAATACATAACAACGAGGTTTTAAACCCGCGCTTCGCTGCGAAGCGCGAGGGACTAACCCTAAGGACTATTTCCGTAAAACCACAATATGAAAAATAAGGAATTACACATTTGCTTCAGATATTCTTAAGAGGTTTAGGTCCCCAACATTCCCATTCATTGCTAGTATTCTATAATAAATTACTAAGCGAATAAAATCTTAATATTGGCACGCATTTGGTGACCGTCGTTGGAACGTATTAAATTAAAAAGCGATGTTTCCAGCATAGGTCTTTGTTGAAACGTTTGAAAAGAACAGTTTGCGAGCTGGTTCTTTCTCCTCTTTAACGGCCATATTCATTCAAGTTTAGGTTGATTCTCATGCAATTGCTTTCAGGCCTCATGTGGAAACAAACCATATGGACAAACCATCTGCACAAAATATTCGTAGAGTTAAAACAAATATAAGCAAGATTACTAATACGCTTTTAATAGCTTTTTATCAACAAATGTCAAAAACAGACATACTAGAAAAATTGTTCAAAGAGTATATTCACCTTCAGTGTGAACACTGCTGCTGACATTTGGTAGTCTCACCTTATGGTTTGGTTGGTCTTCATGCAATCCCACCCTACTCCCCATTACTTAGACCAAACATGCCCACCCTTTTCATTTGTTGGGGCTACATGTTCACCGAGCAAATTGAAGACAAAAATTGGCAAAATATATTTGGGACCACCTTTCTATAAATAACTTTTTTACTTGATTTGGACACTATATTTTTAAATGTTTCATTAAATAATTAATAACATCAATAATGTGACATGCAACAAAAATGTATGCATTTATTGATACCGAATGTCCTTAACGATATTGTTGCTCTACTTTTTCTCGAATAACTTACTGAGTAAATTAGCTTTGAATTGAATCATATACATTTATTGTTAACATAAAAAGGAAATGAGGAAATTAAATGGAGAAAAAGATTGAACAAAAATGTATATAAATGTATTTGAAAGAGATTAAACGGTTGGTTGTCATAATAAATTTTCATAAATGACTTAAATGAAACATTTAAACATTTCCACTATATTATTTAGTTGTATATGGAACAAACACAAATTGCACTTCTCTATTGCAAAAACATACGGATCACTATCAACAACAACAACAATGTCTTCCAATAATCCAAAAACCAAAACCTCAAGATCCCGACGACAACAAAACATTCCAATAATAACCGAGCCTAATTTCACGTTACATGACCAATCACCTACAATGCCTTTCCAACCCACCGGGTTATCAGAGATATTAACGACTCGGACGCTCATCTTAGTCTCAAAGCCGATTTAGTCAAACATCTTTGGCGTAGAGAAAATGAGCACTAATTTTATTGTATTGTTTTTAATTTAATTTTATTTATTGTAATGTTTTATTTTAACTAATGAAATTTTAATTTTTTTAGAAAAAGTGTTTGGTCACTTGTCCGGTCGGATTACAAGGGTTTGGTCATGTTTGTGGTCTAAGTGAGTAGAAAGCTGTAGGGGGGAAAAATTTTGGGGGGTGTCGTTAGCGCTGATGTGGCAGTCTAGTTTGGTCGGATTACTCTTAGTATAATGATTATGATTACCTAGGGCTCGCGTATCATAATAACCTGCAACACAATCACGGGCGAAAATCGTAATCCAGATAACTAAGTACCTCTAAAACAACAAAATTTAAAAAAATAACATAAAGAAAATTATCATTTACCTTCAGTTGCACCTAGGCACGGATAGATAGAGTACCAAGGACATATTTTTGGGCTAGTGTGTTCGGGCACCGATAATATACATAAACATGAGTTGGCTTGAATATATAAGATGGCCATAGGAGTGTAGTTATTCAACGTTTGGTTACTACCATCGAATCAAAGTTAGTACCAATGGTCACACAGCAGCACAATAGACAGATGACGCCGCAGCGAAGCTTGGTAAAATGGTCGCGAGTCCTTGTAAAATGTGGTTATGCGAGCCTTTGGTAAAATGGTCGATGTTGGAGTTGAACCCATTCATGCGGTTATGCGAGTCCTTGGTAAAATGGTCGCGTCCTAAAACATTCAAATAAATAAGAAAAAAGTAAGATTCATACACTATTAAAACTTAATTGGAAATATGTTTATAAATGACATTTAGTTATTTACGTTACTCTTATGTTCTATAATGTTTTCTTAAACATCAATCAGGCCGTAGTTTAAATTTATTAGAGGATAAAAAGTACAGTTATTCTTCGAATTGTGTGTGATGGTCAGAGTCATACTACTAGTTGAGTGTGTTATTGTAGTTATGAAGCAGAATATGGCCTAGTTGAGTGTGTTATTGTAGCTATGGAGCAGAAGGGCAATTTTAAAGAGAAAGTAAGATCATCATGAAATTCATAATAAAACATTATACGCATGTTTGCAGTCAGTTCATTTAACCCGTCAATATCTAAAATTCATTTAGACCCGTTGCCCACTCAACACCACCTATAGGTAAAACCTGCTAAAGTGCTGCTAAACTACCTTAAGCAAAGAGTGTGCATTTCGAGCTTTTTTTAAGCTGAAGTTAATAAGGTACCTTCTGAAAAAGGTAAAAGTTGCATAGCTTATCAACTTTTAGTGTCCAATCGTCCTGTGGCTTTTTTAAGTACGTAAGCTCAAGTACTGATGTATAGCTTATTAACTTCAGCGTATGTTAACTTTTAGCTTATTACATACCTTTTGAAGTTAACTTTTATCCTATTAAAACAGTTTGTAATAAATTTGATGCTTTTAAATAATGCAAATGCAGAATAATTACCACTCTTGAGCTGGCCAAGAGGTTCAATCCGCAACACGTAGGTAACAGACTCTGCCACTCATTTCTTGAATGTAATACTTTGGATAAAACCTTAATCTTTTTGTGACACTGAGATTAAAACCTGAAAATGAGCTATAACATTACACACTTTTTTAGATGATATGCAGATTAGGTAAACATCGAGTGTAGATTTTAAACAGTGAGCTCGCAACCTTTTTTCTAAAATAAATTAACGCCAAAAGCGGTTAAATAAGCTACTAATCCAAACGCCCCCTAAATAAGCAACCTAATTATTTACTATTTGAAGTGTTAAACAAACTACTAGTATAACGGTAATAGAACATACATACTATCACATACGCAACCTTTAAAGTATGAAACTGAACTTTATAAAATTTCCAATAATTTGTGCGAGCCAAAAAACAAAGCGGCCCATGCTACGCATGCCGCTATACTGATTTGCCCCTAATTCTAACTACACGCCACAAATCGAAAGCCTTTGACATGTCATATACAAATGGGTGTTTGGCACAGTTTCTCAAAACCGTTATAGAATATACACAAATGGATGTTTGGCATTGTTTCTACCATAAGACACACAGGTTCAGAAACGATCGTTTGCGACTTTGTTGCAGAGCAAATCTAATGATTAATTTAAATCTACTTATTAAGAATGCACGTACGATGAGAGGTAATGTTTCCACTTTACATAATCTATTAGATTTATCATTCACGACCAAACGGGGCCGATCAAAGCAAGGATTTCACCTGGGCTAATGCTTCTTGTTAAGCCCTTCACATATTTGCCAATAATCTTCTTGTCGAGCGTGTTTGGTTATAAGGCCGCCGCTCTCATAAACGTTGGACGTTCTTGAAAAAACAGAATACACACAAAATTATAAACAGCCATTTGAAACTTTAAGCATGAAAAGTTAAAAGAAGGCATCAAATCTCGTGAAAGCAGCTAGCTGGTTATGTCGAGAAATGGGAAACTACATGAATGGGAGCCAACTGCTGGATACCTATATCCGGTCATACGTCATTATGCGCTGTTGGTAGAGTGTGTGACGGTGTTTTTTTACGTTCTCTAATGCCGGAAGAAGTAGCTGGCTAGTTAGCCGACTCTGCTTACCAAAAATAAGAAATAAACAAAGACGATTAGAACAAAGAAGTTATAACAAACTAACGATTAACATAGTGGACTGATAAAATCCGTTTTCACCTGCATCGGTGCCATGCATTTGATTTCCAGATCCACTGCCTAAAATTTGACCTCTTGTGTTGCCTCCGACAACATCTGTGTAAACAAATTTAAGGCGTCACTCTGTTACTGAAAAATCTGGAACAAACGAATTCAGAAATCTTTTAAAGCGCGTGGAATATATGTTAAACAGATTCTTTGATTATCCGCTGTTTTCAGGGCGTTTGACAGTACGCATCGAAACAAATCTACGGCCACTGAGAACTAAATATCCTAACTTAAGTTATAAGCATTTATTGGAAAAATAAAAAGAAATAACGTTTTATGCAAACAGAAAAACAATAGCCTGCCAACCTTAGTTCCTCTGATTTTAGATCGGCGGATGCCCCCGGGATGTCGATAAATGTGACAATAGGTAACCCACAGTCGTCTACGTATTACATCATTCTTAAAAGCCTGTTCATTACCGATAGTTTCAAGATTGTCGACGTTGTAGCATGTGGGAACACCTAAACAGTTAATGAGGGAGAATATTGCATCAAGCGATAGGGAACATAGGGATTAGGATCCAAAAGATAATCATAAAAGGAAAACCACACACCTTCTTGAGATGCAAAGTCGAATGGATGATTTTCACCGCCATTTAGAATGCGGGGTGATCGCGTAGCCGTATCGGCATTGATGATTTGTGCAAATGCTGTTGGCAGAGTATGCACAAACGATCTTTTTAGACTGTTATTATCAAATGAGGATGCTTGACAGTTTGTCGTTGCTGTCAAGAATAGAAAAGAACCGAAATTCTTTAGAAGAAAGTATTTAATGTGCATCAATAATTAAAACCGTAGGTTGGTAAATGCTATTCTAACCGCTGGCGCCAAAACATATGTGTTCTGTAGGTGTCTTGTCCAGATCGTGAGCTATCGTATTCTGGGTTACAGCAAGTATGTGCAACGGTTTTGTTATGACGCGTTTCTTTACATCTTGCCAAAGGTCTGAACGCGTAACCAACAATGGCTGAACGTGGACACCTGAATGCAGACCAGCATCTGAGAAGGCAAAAAAGTGCAAGGCATTAGAAACTAACCTGTATGTTTATAAGATTTGATAATAACTTAAAAGAAGCAAAAAAACAACTAACCGTGTTTCCTCCACGATCCATGAATATTTCACAATTTCTTTATCAGCTTTTCCAGATTCAAAGCGACAACAGTAAACACGCGCATCTAGTCAACGCCGAAAACCAGGTGTATACCAACTTTATACACATGATCAGTCACCACTCCCTTGATATAACATACAGTTTCATTGTTTGGTATAGTGTGAAACCGTTTGGCTCAGATTTGTGAGTGCAGAAACGGATAGACTCGACAATGGTGTTTTGAATAAAAACTGTAATATCGGTGTGCTAAGATTATGTCTCATTTCCTAACAAAATAAGCAATAAACACTTATAAAACTATTCACGCGACAATTAAGAAAATAAGCAAAACAAACAAAAAATCGAACCTCTCGTGAAGGCGAGACACCACGAATAAGCCTTCTAATGGTATACCTAACACTCAGTGCACATTTTATTTGACCCATCATCTTTCTCCAGTTCTAACTACAACCCACCGCCACCAAACTCCTATTTCCTCTCCATAATACGCCTTTAGAACCTCCACTTCCACTACCAACTCACTCACCAACCGTAATTCCTAAAAACACAAACACAATCAAACCCTAATAAAATCATACCCGCATGACAAAAACCAACAAGAAAAAAAATCTACATATCTGCTAACCAAAAGCTTGATGAAAATAAACTACTCACCATAGGATTCCCTTGAGACGTCTTAAGTAAAGATAAAGGAAGCTGCAATCATTAAAAAAACAACTAATTAGAAAAAACCTTAAAATCAATTTAAAAAAAATTTAGATTAACTTATAGCATTGTTATGTATGTAGATCCGTTTGCATAAAAAGAGAAATGCAAATAGCTATATTTTACTATATTTCTGTTTGGACTTGCATTTTGGAGGTAATTATCTAACTACTATAAATGTTTAAATAAACAGATTCAATATCTAACTTTTGCTTCTAAGATATGCTTATCTTAGAATCAAATGTCATACCAACTGCAATAAAACTTTACGTCTGAACATAAAATGATATAACCTACTTATGCTGTCTTGATGCCTGATTTTGCACTAATATTACCAAAAGCATCACCATGAGTCACATCACTTACCACATCCTTTTGAAGATTAGCATGAGTTTTAGCCTCAGAACCCAAATCATCATCATTCACCTTGGTATTCAGAGAACCAATACCTACATCAACCTTAATACTCTCCTCTTTAACCTCCAAATTATCATCCCTAAATGCCCTCAATACCATCATCCCCATACCCCAAAGCCTCCATTTCTTCCAAAATATTCTCATTCTTAATACTACCCTTCTTAACACTACCCTGAGTATCCAAGATTTATAAAACCAATCAAGCTATTAACTTTACCCAAATTTTCCATAATCTAAATAAACCCCATATTAGAAATCATCAAATAAGAAAACCCAAAATTTCTCACACAAACGCAAACCACAGTATTTTACCGGGGAAACCCCTTTACCAAAAAAAACACAAACCACGTTTATTCTAGCCAAAGTAACAAATTCAATACACAAAACTAAAAATAATATCAAAAAGTAATATTAACAACTGAATTGAAATAACTTACCAAAACGTTATGTCGAACTCAACGAATCAATAGTTTTCAGATTTCATCCACTGTTACTATTCATCTCCTCAACACTATAAATTAATAAAATCAAATAAGATAAATTTTATAATATTACAATCAAATATATAAGAAAAAAGAAATACACCATTAAGCAAAAAAGGGATCTTTGTGGCTGTAAGAGGCCGCCGGATTCAGAGCTGCTATTGGTGGCCAGATTATGAGCAAGGAGAGAAGGAGATGAGTAAATTAGAATCACTACCAATAATTCGTGTGTGTAAGGAAGAAAACAAAGATGCAATTCGAGAGAGATGCGTTTGTTTTGTGACAATTATGGATGGCATGCCATGTAGCTTGTACACATTATCAAGGAAAGCTTGAGCCACTTAAGCAACTAAAAAAGGACGACTAAGAGCATTATAATGAGCATACTTACTCAATCTATCTGCCACTACCATAATAACTGTTTTTCCTTGAGACACAGGCAAAGCCTCAATGAAATCCAAGGAAATGTCTTGCCATACTTTATCTGGTATAGGTAATGGTTGCAACAACCCTGGATAAGCAGCTAAATCTGACTTGTTTCTTTGGTATACATCACACAGAAAGATTTACTGTTTAACCATTTTTATTTGCACCTTCCAATAAAAATGAGCACAAATTCTTTTCAAAGTAGCTTGCACACCTGAATGTCCACCTACTGCAGAGCTATTATGAAGATCGTTTAGAACTCATCTAGGATCTATAATATATAAAAATAACAAAGGTTGTTGTTTTTGTTGTAGATGGCTCTTGTATAACAACACTTTTTACCTTGGATTTTACATTTTTCAAAGCTGCAAGTGTTTGAGCCAAAGTAACTTCATCAATAGTTAAATTCACATGTTTAGCAGCAACTTCTTGTTCTGCAAACACCTCATCACCAGTCAAAGTATTCACATCAAACATCTCAGCATCATCTTGATCATTAACTAGGGTAATGTCTTCATCATCATCAATAGCATTAATCCTCATCCCCTGTTTGGATGCATCCTCACCCAAACTGTCTTCATCTCTAGAGGATTCTACCCTTCTAGACATACCAACTTTGTGTAACCTCTTTAGCCCATGAGTTCTTGACCTCTTTTTCTGTTCAAGCTTCTTGACCCTCCTCTTTAAACTAACAATCTCTTCAGCTTGTGTGGTCTTTGTCTTCTCCAAATCAAGAACCCTTTGTTGTAAATTGGTACATAGTTCCATCAATTCTTTTAGTTTAAGACTATCCTCACCACTTCGAAGTGTGTTACCTCTTGCGAGTAGTGGATCATTAGAAAGTTTAGATACATTCTCAAACCTAGTTTGAGCAATTGTATCCCCCATGGTTTCTTGGCACCTGAGACCACCACCTGAAGTAGTTCCTAGGGAACTAGATTCATTAGGTGTTGCCTTGGATCGGGTCTTAGTTATGTTACCACTGTCTTGCTCTGCTTCTAAGCTAGAAGCAGTAGTGGCAGCCCTCACCAAACTGTCACCCAACTCCTTATGGACAGCCTCATCTGCAACAATGTCTATAGGACCACTAGGTTGAGGTACATGAGTGTCCTTTCTCTTAGGCTTCCTAGGTTTTTGAGTCTTTTGAGGTTGAGTTGATGATTCAATAATGGTGGGTGTGTGATGGGGATCAGTGGGCATTACTGAACCTTCACCCAATTCAGATTGGTTTTGTACCACCATTGTTGGAAACAAAGGTGTTACTCTACCAGAAAAACCTTTGCCTACCTTCTTCATATTCTGTAAGATAGGACATGTTCCCTGTCATGTGCCTTGAGCATCCACTATCAATCACTCCTTGATCCTGTAAATCCATTTGTGGATTGCCCTACACATTAGATAAGAAAATCAGTTTCTTTTGGGGACCCAAGCCATCACTGACTTGGATCTGCCTTGTGCATCAATATAATCAAACTTATTTAGGGTGATTGATGCATTGTTGTGTTTATGGTCTAAAACTTTAGTCTTTGGTTTCCAAACCCAACAAGCTGAGGACTTAACAGCATTAAAATTATTTCCCTTAACAGTATTAACTACTGCTTTTGGCCTAGCAGTATTAAATTTTTTATCCCTAGGAGTATTAACCCTTTGATCAATATTACTGTTTTTAAATGTTGTGTTCTCATGAATGGGCCTCTTAACAGTTGAATGTGCTGTTTTAGAAAGATATGACATTGGTCTAGCACATTTACTATTGTTTTGAGTGAGCAACATTAACTTGTCTAGCAGTATTAAGTGATACTAAACCAGACTTCATCAGTACTGCTCTTGGAACCATGTTCTTTTTAGCACATGGATGAGTCTTTTTATCAAAGTTTTAATGATTCACCCTTTGAGCATTGTTCCAAATAGGTTTTACCATCCTTTGATTTTGAAACTGTTTTTGATGGTAATTGCAATCAACTTGCAAATGATCAAAGCTTCCACACACATAACAGGCCTTATTAACATCTCAAAATTGCTTCCTAGTTTTTGAGACATCATATTGTTCCAATTTCTTTGATTGCCTCTTGGACTGTGAGTGTTTTGCCTATGTTTCTCAACTTGTTTAACAGTTTTCCTAGCAGTTTTCTCTTGTTGCTTAGGTTTGACAAACTCTATCTTAGCAATTGGTATATGCTTAAATACACATACCTTTTACCTAATTAAACGAGCTAAAAAGACCAATAATGACCAAAAATACAAGAAAAATGCAGTGTATATGTGTGTTTTGTCAATTGTGTCTTGCAGGTAACGGATATTCAATAAAAGGACAAAAAGAAACAAAGCACAACGGACAAAACCGAGCACGAGAATGGAAAGAGTACGAGAAATCGAGACCGAAGGCATGTACATCCTCAACAGGCCAACCCGTACCCATTTTATTGGGCTGGGTCAGCCCATTAGCCTATAAACCTAAGCCTTTAACCCATTTATAATTCCTTAGTCCAAATCCATTATCCATAAACCTTTATCTAATTCCTAGGCCCAAGTTACAAATCCAAGCCCAACAATCAAAATAATATCACACGGGTCAAACATTGGTCAGAGTTACTATTCACCTATCACTTTCCCTTCTTAATTTTACATAGACAAACGAACACACGCTCAAGGTAAATACGATTCACCCAATCCACACTCGTTCTTCATTGCTTCTAGAAGCTCACTGACACCTCTGACAATAGAATGACACGCTGGCAATCCTAAGGCCAGTGATTGGTGGATTGGACGTGGCATCAAATCAAGGGTCAAGATCTATTGCTTGGAGAATAATCAAGATTGAAGGGCCAGGAATAGTTGATGAGGAGCGTCCTAGGGTTCTGGATCCTTCCCCTCATCACTATATAAGGAGACCTCCTCACTCACTACCAGGCATCTAGTTTTAGCTTATTTTTGTTTTAGTAGCTTATGGTATCGTTTTGTTTATTGTATTATCTTTTGAAGCCTTGTAACCCTTTCTATATTAATAAAATTGAAGTTTTACTTTTAATCCTATGTTTTGAAATCTGACTTACTTAATATGCAAATTAGCTTAAAATGATTTAATAAGCTACAATAAGCTCTTTAAACTTCATAAGCTAGCTTGTACTCAGTTAAGCCCTAAAAGGTTAACTGAGTAAGTATTTCACCTCAAAACTCACCCTAAATATAACCTCAGCTAGTTTTGGATAATAAGCCAATTTAGGATGGGCTTATACACAATACCAGCTTGTTTTTAAACAAGCTAGAGCTTGTAGATCAACTCCTTGAGAGCTTATTTTTCCCTGTTTAGCTGGGACAAAAGTACTTCTTCTTTTTCTTATTTTTAGCTTAATAACTGTTTTGCTTATATTCTGCTTAATTGTGCTTATTTGAACTTAATCTCATAAGATCTTAATCTGTTTTATCTTTTTACAACTTATAATAAACTGCTCTAAGCTTAAAAATGGTTTCCAAACTTATTAAGGGGTGTTTGGCACAAGCAGTACTAACCTAGGTTAGTACTGTTTGATTGCCTTGTGTCCTTTAAGCTAAGTCTGATAAGCTCAAACTAAGCTCATAAATCAGCTTTTATAAGTTTTTAAAGGATAAAATCATTTTTTAAGGTTTTATATATCTAAGTTTAAATCTATGAGTTTAAAGCTTATCATATCAGCTTATTTGATAAGGTGCTTAAAAAACTACTTGTGGGTGTTGATTTTATGCTAGCTTATGGTCCTAATGCAGTAGAATTTAGTTAGTGTAAGTGTGCAATTTGTCTTTGAGTTTTTAGTCAAAAATCTTGTCTAAGTGTTTGTTACATAAGCCCAAGGCTTCACTTGTTCACTTGTTCAAAATACAAAGATTTCTAGCCCATAACAGATATACAAAATGTGATGCGACAAAATCTTTAATGCATGATATCCAAATCAAAACCACCAATGTATCCCTTGCACCTCGTGCTTATTGACCTCCTGAAAAACATTGCTTTAAAACGTCAACAATAATGTTGGTGAATTCATGGGTTTGATAAATCGTATAATGTAGGACCACAAGATTTCCCAAGTGTATGATAATGCAACAGATGCAAACATCATATAAATGTAATTACGTTGCCCTAAGCTCATGACACTGAAGCTCGACATAAATGAATACCATATAAATGGCCTACATTGCCCGTGATGATGTTCTAACCCGCAACATCCTATGTTCGACATGGAAAATCAATCTTTAATATAGGAAGAATTCTTAATGAAACAGAAACACAAGATCATAATTTAACAAACAATAAAAGCTCCAATATTATTAAGAATAATACGAATACTCTCCTAGTAAACTTAAAGCTATGAATAACACTTATCAAATTGTAAAAACACATAAAAACATATTAAACTCTATACCCTAGGACCTCCTTTTATACACCAAGGAGTCCTAGTCAATTTATAATATATTCCTAAGACTTGGAATATTCTTTATGATCTATTCTATAAATAACTAATAATTATCATGTAAGTAATCTTGATCTCCAAACAATCTTTATCCTTTCTTCTATCTTTATCCTTTCTCTGACAGTAGAAACTCTTTCAGCAGACTTAATCTTTAAGCAGTAGTAACTTATACACTAGCAGCATTAACTAAGCACAAGTAGTAGTAACTACTTAGAATATTTTCTTTAATCTTTACCAGCAGTACTAACTTTATACTAGCAGCACTAACTTTATACTAGCAGTACTAATATATACTAACAGTAGTAACTGTGAACTAGCGGTACTAACTTTATACTAGCAGCACTAACTACTTAGCATAATTTTCATTAAAGTTAAAAACAGCACTACCTTTAGCTTTTTTTTTTTTTGCAGCACAACACAAACTGAACACAGTAAATTTCTAAGATCATCAAGAAGTCTTTTAATCCCAACATTATACTAGCAGTAGTAAACACTTAGCATATTTTCTTTGAAGTCTCTGAGCAGTACTAACTCCAGCTGAGCAGCATTAACACAAACATGAGCAACAGTAATTCAAACAACATCAAGAAGACTTTTAATCCTAACAATCCTCCCTAAACTGATAGCTTTCTCAAAAATCATCAAGTTTCTTCATTTAAAGCTTCATCAACACCAGGAGGATGCTTCCAAACACTTCTTTACTTCTTGAGCTGTTTTATGATGAATTTAAGAAGCTGATAAGCCATTTTACTTTCATAGTCAATCATAAGCTTCTTTTTCAACATCATTGAAAGTGTAAGTAGTGCAAGGGGATACTTCTTCTCTACCAACATGTAAATTTGCATATGTTTGCAAAAAAAATTCCTCCCCCAAGGAATGAACTCTACAGGGGTCATATAGCTTCCAATCTAACACTATGTATCCTTGTTGATTCCTCTATATTTTATCTTCTACATGTGGTTCAAACATTGTTTTCAAATCCTTTCATAATACCAAATCCAAGTCTTCCACTAGTCTTTTGACTCATATTAGCTTTTACACTTGTATAAATCTTGTCAATCTTACCATGTCCCAAACTTTAAGCATATACTAAAGATCATGTACAATTTGAGGAACTAACTTTCCATCGGCTCGTATTATTTGATAATACCTTTTCTTCCTTCTTTATGAATCTTCCGAGCCAACATACTTGAGACTTAACAGCTAAAAGTATACATCAATTGTTACTTCTTCTCATACTTGATGATTTCCATAACTCTTTTAAGCTCTGATGTTTCTTTGTCACTTGCACCTTTTGCTTCTTCGTACTCTCTTATACCAGCTCTGTTCCTGCTCTCTTTTCTTTGCCCTCCACCAACTCTGTTCTAAAGTCTTCAAATATATTTACCCCTTTTGAATGTTATGCCAAACATCTCTTGGATAGAATCAAACTCTTTAAACTTAAAATCTTTGATTTTGTATCCTTTCATGTTCTTTAGGTAAGTACACATTATCTTTCTCTGTTGAGCTTTTGTTGGTGGTTTGTTTTCTTTTCCTCTTCTGCTCTTTTAGCGGCAAAATGCTTTCTTCTTTCTCTAAGAGGTTGTTAATTAATGTAAGCCTTTTCTTTAATAGACAACTCTTCTTGTTCTTGTGCTTGCAATCTTTCAGCCAATTGATGATCAGCATCAATCTTTGCCTGTATATCATTTAAATCAAGGCAATATTAACTTCTTTTTCTTTTTAGCTTTCTCTCTTGCAATTCTTTCTTTCTTCACAATTCAGCTTGATAACTTTAAAGCAGTTTCTTCATCACGCCTGATTTAATCTTTCTTACTTCATAAGCTTCACAGGTCTAACCAATATCCCTTTACCTTGGCCTTGTGATTGTTGTGAAGAATAAGTTGTGATGAGTTTTGTTGCTGTAGATTCACCCAGCTCTTGTATAACAACCCTTTTCTGCTTGGGTTTTGTACTTTTCATTCCTTCAAGTACTTTAGCCAAAGTGATATCATCAATAGTTGTAGCAGTAGTTGTTGTAGCAGTACTAACAGTTGTTGCAGCACTAGCAGTACTAACTTTATCACCAGCAACCACCACCCCCCCACTAACTTGATAGCATCAATAAATTGGCGTTAGCAGTGTTAATAACTTCAACCTACTCTTTAACAACTTCCATTTCATCAGCAACTTCTTGTTTTGCAACAAACACCTCTTCACTAGCAGAAACATCCACATCATGAACACTAACCAGAGTAATGTCTTCATCTGCATCAATAGCATCAATCCTCCCCTATTTGGATGCATCCTTACCTAAACTTTCTTCATCACCAGAGGCTACTACCTGCAGTCAAACCACTATGTATAACCTCTCAGCGTATGAGTCATGACCTATTACTCTTTTCAAGTTTCTCAATCCCCCTTTCAAACAAGAAATCTCATCTATGTTCAGAGCGTTCTTTGTCTTCTCCTAAATCAAGAACCCGTTTGTAAAGTGTACATAAGTGCAATCAATTCATTAACAGTTTAAGTCTATCCTTATCACTTTGAAGTGTGTTACCTCTTGCGAGCAGTAAATCATTAGAATGTTTAGATACACTCTCAAACCTAGCTTGAGCAGTAGTATCCCTCATGGTTTCTTAGCATTTGGGACCACCACCTGAATTAGTTCCTTGGGAAATAGATTCATTAGGTGTTGCCTTGGATCGGGTCTTAATTATGCTACCACTGTCATGCTCTGCTTCTAAGCTAGAAGCAGTAGTGGCAGCCCTTACCAAACTGTCACCCAACTCCTTATGAACAACCTCATCTACAACATTTTCCATAGGATCACTAGACTGAGGTACCTGAGTGTCCTTTCTTTTAGGCTTCCTAGGTTGTTGTGTCTTTTGAGGTTGAGGAGATGGTTAAATAAAGGTGGGTGTGTATGGGATCATTTGACCTTGCTGACCTTTACATTGTGATTGGTTTTGTACCACCATTGTTTGAAATAAACGTGTTACTCTACTAGAAAAACCTTTTCCTACCCTTCTCATATTTCCAAAGATCTTTTTAGTGTGAGAGGGTACAATATAAATTCTCTTGTGAGTTGACATCCCTTTAAGTTGTTGATCCAAAAAGACTTGTACAAACCTTGGATACATCACAAATTTGCCAGACACATTTTCCAAGTTTCTAATCATACTTTCAAAAATGAATTTTGAAAAGTTGAATTTCTGATTTGTAGCTAAGTAGATAATAGCAGATGCCATAGTACTACTAAATTCATTCCAGGCATTAGTCTTTGAACTTAGACACTGTAAAATAGTATGAATTAGAAATTTCCATTATGGGAAAAAGAATGGTTTATAGAAAGTGAGTTTCTGTGAAATTTTCTCATACCCCATTAATGTAAGTATGTATCAAAAATGGAAAATTTGGTACACAATCAATACTTTCTCCAGCTGCTAGTTGAAGTCTCTCTAACAATATTCAATGATTATTATATCTTTCCCCCCCCTGCCATCTACTAGGCAATAAATGTGCATCCCCCGTTGATAGTTTTGTCCACGACAGTAGACCAGAACTGTTCGATGCAAGAAATATATATAGTAGGATTAATGGTTAGTGCATGCCTTATAGGGCGTGCATTCAAAAAATCCACAATTTGTTCAAACAAACCATCACTATCTGGGGATTACAAAAACGCTACCATATTATTGAGTTTCTGCAAACTTTAGAGTTGTCATTTGTGTTGGGTTTTGATAATGGATGATAAAATTGAGTTAGGGTTTGTAAATAAAGAGTATATGAGAGAATGAAATCAATTAAATGATTGATTAAAACCCTTAATCGAAGTATTTATGAAAAATACCCTAAAACAACCAGCAGTATTACCTCATCAGTAGTAAGTAATGCCTAGCAGCATTAACTTTGAGGCAACGGCATAACTCCAATTCCAGTTAAAGAACAGCTTTCCCATCACAATCTTAACACTTTTCTTCTTATCCTACAAAATGTAAGATCCCCAAAACCAAGAAAACCCAAGCTACCGCATTTTTCCAAAGACCATCGATAATCATTCTACCACCAGAAAACATATCCCTAACAGACATAAACACATCCTTCAACAGAAAAGCCCACAATCCTAATTCTACAATAATCGTAGAAACAATAAAATGCCATGAATAATAGAACTAAATCCATACAAAACTTATACAATACATAAAGAGCTAAAAGACATTAAGGAAATAACCTTCCAATACTAGCAATCCATATGGAAATCTACTTAACATCAAAAGCTTTTTGTAAGCAAATCAGAAACAATCTTGACAGAATGGACATTTGACCTTGAAATCAAATTCTTTTCATTGCAATCCTACAATAAAATAATGTCTGATCTCTCTATGCTTTGAAATTTGAAACAAAATATGATTTTTTAATATGCAAATAGTATGTATTGGGTCAATAAAGATCTTGGATATGACAATAAATTGTACCCATAATCAAGTAGTTGATTCTGAATCCAAAGCACTTGTCCATAGCAACTTGAAGCAGCCACATACTTAGCTTCTGTTATGGAATTTGCAACCACCGTTTTTTTCTTACACTGCCATGATATTAATCTACATCCAGGGAATTAACAACCTCCTGTTGTAGACTTCCTATCCAAGCTTGCTCCATCATAATCACTATTAGTGTAAGCTACCAAATCAAAAGATTTTTTTTTGGATACCAAAGGCCCAATTTTAGTTAACCTTTTAAGTACCTAAAAATCCTTTTCACAACATAAAGATGTGAAACCTTTGGATTGACTTGGTATCTAGCACAGGCACACACTGCAAACATGATGTCAGGTCTTGAAGATGTAAGATACATTAATGAACCAATCATTGACCTATACATATGAACATCCACTTCTTCACCATCTTCATCCTTGAGCAGAGGCTTTTGAGTTTCCATTGGTGTGCTTGCAGTCTTGACTTCTATAAACCCAAATTTCTTTAAAATTTCAACAACATATTTATCTTGACTAATAAATATGCTCTGCTTCACTTGTAATCCCAAGAAGAATGTAAGTTCTCCCATAGAACTCATCTGAAATTTCCACATGTCACAACTACTCAAATGCATTGCATAGCTACTTATTTGTTGAACCAAAGATGATATCATCCACATAAAATTAGACAAGTAAAATATCACCTTTGTGCCTTTTGATGAATAAGGTCTTGTCAATTTTCCCTCTTTGAAACCCATTATCCAACAGATATGTTGACAAGGTTTCATACCAAGCTCTAGGAGCTTGATGTAGTCCATACAGTGCTTTTTTAACCTTGTATACTCTAACACCCTGATATTTGACATAGCATCGAAGTTAAATTAGGGGGTATTACTTCATGAATCAACATCATAATCATATAAAAAAAACTCAAAAGAGACGAATTTGAAAATTTAGTTACATTCATTAAATACCAGAGGTTTATACCCAAAAGATGACCAAAGTACATTGAAAACATAAAGTTTGAATGATAACAAGTTTGGACGTCCTCAAGTCCAATGTCACTCTGTGCCATAGGTTGCTTAATTACCTGAGATAAACATGCTAAAAAGGTCAACACAAAGGTTGAGTGAAATTCACAGGTTTGAAATGTAATAGTTGAATACAAGTCAATGTAATAGTAATAATTGCAACGAATACAATTATCATGGTAAAAAATATTATATTATTGCACTAAGCTCATGATACCGAAGCCTTAAGTAAATGTTAAACAAAAGCTGTAAATAACAAAGATCTAGTCTAGTAGTTTGGTGGTCCTCCCTTGTGGTTCCTGAGTTCATGGATTGTATCCATAAGGCTCTTTATATCTGACTGGTGGAGAAGCTAGATATCCTTGATGATCATCCCTAGAGTACAAATCCTAACGCGAGCAAGAACAATCTCTTCATCATGCCTTATTTGCTCTCTCTAAAATCTAGAAATCTGGGTATGGGCTTCTTGAAGTTCAATTTCTAGTTTGTCAAAATCTCATTGTATGATTACTCGACCATTACCAAGATCTTCTATCTTATCTTCCATATGCTCAATGCGCTCGAGAGGGAGCTCATCTAAGTGATTCAAAATAGTCTCGATCTGTTCCTCATGGCGCTCTAGATGCGTCACATAAGAACTCTCTCTAGTCTCAAATACCTGAGGTGGGGCAGAGGAATCAATAGAGATAGGAAACGGGCTTGTTTTTGAGGTGGCAAAATCTCCCCGGGAAGAAAGAAATCTCGGGGATCAAATAGTGGTGATGGTGGTAATACTAGAGATGGAGGCAAAACAGTTGGTGGAGCAATAAGAGCTCGTAGTGGTGGAATAGGTGATTCATTATTAGTAGCATTATATGCTTGCATAACTTTCATATATGGATCATCGTAGAAAGGTGAGATAGTTAGTGAGGCTAAAAGATCCTTAGATAAATCCTCTAAAGGGTCAAAAGAGGTGTTTCCCGGTGAGGCTGGGAAATAGTCTGGTGAAGTCGGGGTATAGTCAGGAGTATCTGTAGAGGAAAAAGCATCCTCAACATCGTAATTAGATGGGACGATAATAGGGTGGGTGAATGTAGACATAACTCTGTAACAACCCAGTGAAAAATAACATAAGTTATTTATATAATAGTTATGTATCTTTACATACTATTCATGAAATATAGTGGCACGGAGGACTTTCTTGGATGGAAAATAGTTATAGTTTAGGTTTTAACCTTGTTCTCTATAACCGAGGCTCTTGATACCAATCTGTAACACCCCGATATTTGACATAGCAGCGGAAGCTAAATTGGGGTATTACTTCATGAATCAACAGTCATAATCATAGAAAATGACTCAAAAGAAACATTTTGGAAAATTTAGTTATCATTCAATATTATTTCAGAGTTTTACAAAAGGAGGTCCCAAAATACATATGAAAACATATTGTTTGAATGATAACAAGTTTGGATGTCCTCGAGTCCAATGCCACTCTGTACCATAGGTTGCTCAATTACATGAGATAAACATGCTAAAAAGGTCAACACAAAGGTTGAGTGAAATTCACAGGTTTGAAATGAAATAGTTGAATACAAGTCAATGTAATAGAAATAATTGCAACGAATACAATTATCATGGTAAACAATATTATATTATTGCACTAAGCTCGTGACACCGAAGCCTTAAGTAAATGTTATTCATAAGTTGTTGCCCCAAGCAGGTGCTTTGTCAAACACCCGGAGTTCCTCAAATGAAATGCGTCCACTGGCCATGTATGTACCAGACTCTGGACGAGGAAGTTCAGTCCCAATAGATCTATTCACGGCATTCGCGCTTACTTCGCAAAGTAATTAACGGTTCATGATAGTGGGGCCTTTTGGCAAATAGAGGTACTTAGGCAATAATATATCAGGATAGCATACAGTTGGAAAATACTTGTATTCATGGTTTATAGCATGTATCTCCCCACGGGGTTTAGAAAACATATAAAGGTGGGACTATAAACTCATCTTGATAAGGTAGTTGATTGATTTGAAATTTAATTCAAATGGAAGTAAACAGCCTCGTCACGCAACCTGAGGTGATATGTCAAGTCTTAGTTTGATTGATTATATTCTAAAACTTTACTTCATTAAGTTTAACGGTTTTTGGTTTGGTAACTTGTGAAAATATCGTATCACTGTTCGGGCTATCATAATCCAGAGGTCATGTAGTAAACGTTTGAGAAACTAGGACACTTTAAATCGTAAATCCAGCAACTCGTCAAAACGTCTACCCAAATAAAATCTCCTCACATGAAATTCCCTAGTAACGTGATACGTTATAGTTTAAATGATAATATTTTATCTTTTTAAGTTTCTTCAAAAGCTAGTGGATGATAAATTATGTTAAATATATAACATAATTATTTTATAGTGTTTTGATCGATGAATGATAACGACAAATGTGTCGGGTTTTAATAAAATCAAGTCTTATGATATTTAAATATATTTTAATAATTATTATAAAAATATTATATTTATACCCTTGAGAATATGAAAATGACAATATATACCCTTGGTATATATATATATATATTTACAAATTTAACCCTTTACTTTATATTTAAAACATTTAAACATTTTAAACCCTTAACTTTGAAATATGGCAAAACAGGCCCTTGTAGTTTTAACTTTAGGATATTTACAGTTTTGGCCCGAAAGTTTAATAATTTTAAAAGTTACAATATATACCCTTGCAGGATCATTCGATTTGCATTTCTAGTCCAAAAATCATATACTTTACATTTTTTGAATCCAATTCAGTTTTGCAGCATTTAGCTTATCATAATAAGCTAAAATAAGTTGAATTTACAAACTTAATAAGCTTATAGCTTATAAAAATGAGCTTATGAGCTCGTTTATCCAATTAGGGTGCGTTTGGCTTTAAAATTAGAATCCAAAAGCTTAGAGCTTTTCGGGTTTGTTTCCAAGTTTATAAAAATGATATTATAGCTTATAGAAATAGCTTATAGGACCAGCTTATAGCTTTTAGCTTATTAGGGTTTCTAAATTAGGGTTTTAGGGTTTTAAGGGCACGGTTTGGTTTAGGAAAACCAAACAAATGGTTTAGCTTATTCAAATAGTTAAATCATAACTTATATATGCTCTACAACATAATAAGAACTTAGAGAACAAGTTTAGAGACTTACAAGTACACGAATGGGTGAAATGGGTCAAAAATAGGTAAGTATGATCCGAAAACTTTTAGAAATGAATCAAGAGCCTTTTTCTTTCTTAAACTTGGCTTCTACTTTGCTTAGACTTCCTTTCTATTCTTCCTTAGCTCAGCTAGAACACCATTTGAGAGAGTTTTGAGTTTGGTTGTAAGTTATGAAGGTGTGTATGTGGTTCGACTATATATAGGGACGAATTGAGGGGAGACCAAGGGTTTTGAGTGAAGTGGTGGCCAAGTTGGGTGAAGTGGTGGGCAAAGGTTACTAGATATGACTAAGGAGAGCTAAGACTAGCTTAGAAAGGTGTTAAGAGGTGGTGAGGGGTTCGGTTATCAAAGAGAGGTGACAAGGAGGTTTACCTGAGGCTTAAGGGTGTGACAAGGTGCTTGTGTGCTAGATTGGTGGTGTCAAGGAGGTGATGATGGTGCTTAGCAAGGTGGTAGGCATAGTGGTGAATCATAGAGAAGGGTGGTTGCTTGGTTGTGGCTTGGATCGAACTTGTTTAGGGTTTCGGGATGTTTAGGATTTTTGAATTAGGGTTTAGGATTTTAGGACGAGTATAGGTTTGGGTTAGGGAGGAAATATAGTTTATATTTCATGCATTGAGTGCTTGTATCTTATTCTAGAAAGGTTGTATGAAATCTATAAAGAAATTGGAGGGAAAATGCATATTTTGAATTTTATGCATTATCGGGTTGTACATTAGTTTTGGAGGGAAAACATATTCAAAATTTATGCGTTGTACACTTGTACACATGCCTTGAAAATTTGTACATTTGTTTTGTATGTAAACATTACATATAGTTAGGGTTTTGATATAAACGTTAACGTATAATGTTCGTTTTATAATAAACGTTATGAAAAGTACGTTAAATAGATAACGTATGGTAAAATGGTGATTAAAACATATTGCTTGACATATTATAACGTTTACTTGACATAAACGTTGATGAAATTTGCATTGGTAGGTTGCGTGAGCTCGTTTACTTTTGTAATGTAAGTTACGTTACATTATGGATGGAAAAATCTTTCCATGAAAATTGTTGCATCTAATTTAATATATGGAAATTACACTGAGGAAAATTGCATCTAATTTAATAGATGGATAATTACATAGAGGAAAATTTGTGGGTTGTTATAGTCTCCCAACCTTAAAGAAATCTCGTCCCGAGATTTAGTTGGATGTTGGGGTGGTATTTGAAAATAGATGTGGATACTTGGCACGAATTTGATCTTCGCGTTCCTATGTGAATTCTGGTCCTCTTTTAGAATTCCATCTTACTTTGACTATAGGGATATGACTTTGTCTTAATTGCTTGACTTCTCGATCCATAATTTTTATTGGTTCTTCCATAAAGTTGAGTTTGTCATCGAGCCGAAGCTCTTTCATTGGAATAATGAGGGATTCATCAGATAGGCATTTTTTTAATTAGAAACGTGGAAGGTACTGTGGACATTACTGAGTTCTTCAGGAAGCTCAAGTTTGTATGCCACTGGACCGATCCTATCAAGGATCTTAAATGGTCTAATGTACCGGGGGTTAATCTTTCCTCGCTTTCCAAATCGGATGACACCTTTCCGAGGTGACACTTTTAACATAACACGATCTCCAACTTGGAATTCTAAAGGCTTTCGCCTTACATTTGCGTAACTCCTTTGTCGATCTCTTGCAGCTTGCAAGCGTTGTCGAATTTGTACTATCTTTTCGATGGTTTCATGGATTATCTCTGGTCTCGTGAGTTGAACATCTCCAACTTAGGCCCATCATACAGGTGATCTACAGTTTCGACCATAAAGTGCCTCGAAAGGTGTTGCCTTAATACTGGCATGGTAACTGTTATTGTAGGAAAATTCTACCAGTGGTAAGTGTCTCTCCCATCCTTTTCC
>BQNB010013631.1:5000-76769 GCA_026074375.1 Tanacetum coccineum
GTGGGCTTCCCTGAAAGCTAAGATGTGGAATAGCGCTAGCTAACAAGTAAACGAGTGAATCTTGCGTAAGTGAACGGAATGCTGTTGGCATGTTCGAGCTAAGCAAGTCAACTACTTCTCTTCGTTGCGTAGGCGAAGTGAGTTGGCTGTTTCGAGCTAGGGCTAAGCGAGCCAGAAGTGATCCAAGCTGGAAGTGAGCCGGAGTTCGTAGGCTAAGTGAACGGGGAGCAACGGCTGATCGAAAAGCGAAGATAGGCGCATAGTTCAGTGATCTACAAGAGTGGTAGAGGTCCCGATCAGGTTGTTTTAACAAGCTAGTTAGGCCAGATAGGCTAAACTAGTAGTTCGTAGTTCCCCAGGCCAGCGGTCTCGCTATTCCTGATGGTCAGGTTAGGCAAGCTAATCACGCCTGCTGCGTCAAACCTTCATTGAATGGGAATGCAAATTCGACGGCATCTAACTACCTAAACCTAAGGCGAATACGTGAACAGAGACTTCTCTCTGCTGCTGTAGCTGCTAGGATACTCAAATTGTCTGTTCAGCTAACCACACGGCGTTCAGTCGCCCAAACACACGAACATACTATACAAAGAAGGAGAGGCAAGCGCTGAGTCTTAAATTAGATTACCCCTCTGATTCGTCACCCGCTGAGCTAACGCCGAGATGTAAGTGTTAGAAAGAGTAAGTTAAGTAAAGAAAGATGTCAGTTAATAAATCAGGGGACCCAGCCTCACTAAGGTTAACGGATTGTCTACCATTCGCTCAGCTTCGGAAAGCCCTGTGGAGGCCTACAAAGAAAGGCACAACGCTTATGTTGCATGCAATATCTTGGAATCTGCTTCGATATAAGTCGGATGGATAGTTTTTTAGATTCAAAAAGAATCAAATAGCAGCGAGACTAAATGGTTTTAAGTCGAATAAAGGGCCTAGGAGTCATAAGCAAAAGCAAGATAGAAGCCTTAAAAATCCACACATATATAAGTATAAGCTCTACTAAATCTAGATAACTAGAATTCCAAGGGACCAGAAATCCTGCCCGTAGATGGCCGAAACAGAGCTTCGGAGGGGCTATGCTGCTTACTGTAACTGTCAAATTGGATTCCCTTCCCCTTTTGCCGGAGCAGGACACACATCAAAAATAGAAATGGCAAAAAAAAAGACCTCCTACACGCACGGGAACCAGAACAAAAGAAGGAGATAGGATCCACCTGCACGCCCGAAAGGAACCAAGACCAGCAGTTGCATTTGACCGAGTTGAAGCAGCAGATCCAAGAAATCCTGGGTTCCGTTGACCAAGTGAAGGCTGCATATCGAGGCACTAGTCACGAACGTCCAACTCGAAGCAGCTACTTCACCCCTGGAACAAAGCAGTGGTCCTTCTTCCCCCAGTACCCTCTTTTATACTTTTGGACCTACTCTCTTGCTTTACGTTAGTAGATTAGAAACTGGCTTTGCCTTCGCTAAAGCGATGCGCATAAAAGAATGGTTTTCGTAGGAAAAATCTCTTAAGAGAAGAAAGATCTACGCTACGAAAAGGAGCGAGCGGAGAGAGCATAAAGAGCTTACTTATAAGGTACGAGCTTAGAGCCTTGCGTCACTCTGGTATGCTAATCACTTCGTTGTACGACTCTGGAACGGTAGTCGCTTAGTGCGACAGCACTATGGGATGCAAAGAAGCTTCGTCACCCTTCTTTAGTTGCTTCTCCTTTTTTCATCGAGATTGGGGCTGGACCGGATAGTGCATTGCAAATTCAAATCTTTTCTTTTTCTAAATAGCTATAGCTCGCCGCTTTGCAAGAGAACAAAGCTTAACTCAAATTTACTTAGGGACAATCCCCCATAAAACTCTTCCACATAGTGCGATTAGTGTGTGAGACCGCGATCCACAAACTGACGCATGGGACGTAGCCTTCCTAGCCGCGTGCAGCCTACCTGCTGAAGACCGTAACGTAAGTAACTCAGTGCTCCATACGTGGGAAATGAAAGCAGAATTCGTTCGGATCCTCCCACATGTTCAATCTTTTTTTAGCGGTTTCCCCAGAGATCTTTATCATTAATGCAACCTTCATTTTGCTCATTCATGGAGTTGTATTTAGTACGTCTAAGAAATTTGATTATCCACCGTTAGTCAGTAATGTGGGTTGGCTTGGATTACTTAGTGTTGCGCGCCTAGGAGGGCAGCGCGCTTTGGGATGCGGAGGAGCTATTATCGCCCAGTTCCCTAACCTAATGCGGCACCGGGTTCGGACCGCAGGGAACCGTAGCATGGGGGGGCTTAGAATCCTTTTGCCGCCGCAAGGCTGGCTAATCGTACGCAGCAGGCTCGAAGACCCCTGGTTCTGGAAGGCACATGAGTCCGAACGCTATGTTGAATGTGCGACCGACACTAGGTAGGTACCTGTGCAGGTGAGGCGTCGGTCGGTCCTAGAAACGGCGGCAGCGGCGCGAGGAGTTAACGACCGAACGTGCTGCAACCTAGGGATCACCAGGCAGCTCTTTCGCTCTATAGGGATCGGGGGGGCATAGCACAATTCTTCTTGGAGGAGGGTTGGTTTGCCCGGGTGACTGATCCTGCCATAATGTACTCCTACCTATACTATAGCACCGACACCCGAAGTCGAGCATACATACGACGATCTTCATGCGTGAATAGCGGGGATGAAAGAAAGGGCGGTAGATGATAATGAGAAAAGGTGTCGCGTCTGGGCGGGCGGGCAGAATGGATGACCGAAAGGTATCATGCCAGATCTAGATCTGTGGCATGTCATTACCAACGGTGATTTTCAACCTATTGAACAAAATCTAAAAACCAAATTAGACTAGGTTATCCCTTTTGAAAAACAAAGTGATGATCTTAAAAAGAAACTTACGAAAAATAACGAAGCTAAAATGGTTATTTATAATGCTTTGCCTAGAAAAGAATATGAAAGAATTTTCATGTGTAATACGGCAAAAGAAATTTGGAAAATATTGTTAATCACCCACCAAGGTAATAGTCAAGTCAAAGATAATAATATCGACCTTTTGGTTCAACAATATGAACAATTCATCATTTCCAAAGACGAATCTATAGATAGTGCTTTTGCTTGATTTAATACTATTATTAATAGTTTAAAAGCTCTTGATGAAGGTTATTCTAGCAAGAACTATGTTAGGAAATTTCTTAGGGCTCTACATCATAAATGGAGAGCAAAGATCACAAAAATTGAAGAGTCGAAAGACTTAACATCACTATCTCTTGATGAACTTATCGGGAACCTTAAAGTTCACGAAATGATCATTAAGAAAGATTCCGAAATAGTCAAAGCAAAAGTTGAAAGGAAATCTCTTGCTTTAAAGGCTAAGAAATAATCTAGTGATGAAGAGTGCTCGACTTCCGAAAGTGAAGACGAAGAATACGCCATGGTGGTAAGAGACTTCAAGAAGTTCTTTAAGAGAAGAGGTAGATTCGTGAGACAACCTCGGAATGACAAAAAGACATTCCAAAGAAGCCTTGATGACAAGAACGGTAAAAGTGATAGAAAATGCTTTAGATGCGGCGACCCGAATCATCTTATTGGAGAATGTCCAAAACCACCGAAAGACAATAACTAAAGAGCATTTATTGGAGGTTCTTGGAGTTATAGCGGTGAAGAAGATGATGAGAAAGTCAATAACTAAACGTGTCTAGTAGCTCAAGCATCAAGTGAGGTATGTTCTGAATTCTCTTACTTTAGTGATGAAAACTCGTCAATAGATGATTTAATATTAGAAAATGAATATGATAAACTGTACAAAATGAGTTTAAAGATAATCACTAAAAACAAAAGACTAAAAGCCACTAGAGATAGCTTAGAAAAGGAAATTAGTATTCTAAAAGAAAAAGTGTCTACACTCGAGAAAAACAAGGAAGTTAATCTGGAATGTATAAAATGTCATATGCTTAAAATTAAAAATGAAAAGCTTAAAGAGGAAGCTCTTAAACTAACCAAGTTTGAAAAGAGCACACATTGATTAAATGAAATGTTAAATAATCAAAAACCCTTTGGTGAAAAGTTAGGTTTAGGGTTTAATTCATTTGAAGCATCATCTAGTGGAACTAAGGAAATAAAATTTGTGAAAGCTCAGAAAAAGGTGTCCTCTGATGGAGGTCCCATAAATATAGGCGGCCCCCTTAATGTGCAGGCGGCTCCCAAAGAAAATATGGGACCGTCACCAGGAACCGCACCTGGATCTGAGAAAAGTATGTCTTTTCAAAAATCTATTTTGGGTCCTAGACCAAAACACATAATAGTAAACAATGTAAGAGTTTCCGTTGCTAGTGATAATGAAGTTAAGCAATTCTATAAGCCATTGTCAAAACCCGGAGTTGGATTTTTAAAACCAAATTTTAGATCAAAAACTCCACCACCTGGAAGTGTCATAAATAATTATCATCATCCTAAAACACCACAACCAAAAAGAAACATTGGTCGACAAAATCAACCTCGTGGTTTTCTTGTAACTTAGAACAACTTCCCACGACAAAGTTACATGCCATGAGAAATGTGTCTTCCATTTTCATATCCTAACCAATTGCATCAAATGCAAGGGATGTTTAGCACTAACAACTTTGTACCCATGAGATATTGAGGACCAAATGTTTGAGGTGTTGCCTTATATAAATAGATATGCCTTGGAGCCAACTTGGAACCTAATGAGTGGATAAAGGATAACGGATGCTCTAAACACATGATGGGTAATCGAAATCTCTTCTCAAGCTACAAGGCATACAACGGAGGTAATGCTATTTTTGGTAGCAATCTTTGCGGTAACATCATTGGAAAAGGTACTATTTTAAATGACTCTCTAAAAATAGATAATGTAGAGCATGTAGATAACTTAAGATTTAACTTGTTAAGTATAGGACAAATATGTGATAATAAGTGTAGAGTAACTTTCTCTGAACATGACAGTGAAATTACTAAGGATAGTAAGGTCATAGGTAGAGGTATTAGGAAGAAAGGCTTATATGTGATGAAATTAGGAAATAAGCCTAAAGACAAAATTTGTCTAGCAACGATTGATGAAAACTTCACATTATGGTATAGGAGATTAGGTCATGCAAATATGCGTCTCATTCAATCGTTAAAATCTAAGGAATTAGTTAGAAACTTACATAAGCTTAAGTTTGATCAACACTTCTGTGATGCTTGTAAAAATGGAAAGCAAGCTCATACTAGTCATAAGGCTAAGAATATAGTCTCAACGACTAGATGCTTAGAACTCTTTAATATGGATCTCTTCGGTCTATCCGTTGTACGGAGTTACGGATGAAACCACTACACCTTAGTCATAGTAGATGACTATTCTAGGTATATTTGGACTAGATTCCTTAAGGACAAAACTGAAGCCTTCAAACAATTTGAAATATTTAGTAAGAAAATTCAAAACCAGTTAGGGTGTACAATAGTGTCAATAAGAACCGAACACGGTAGGGAATTTGATAATGAGGTGAAATTTGGAGAGTTTTGTAATGCCAATTGAATTAAAGATAACTTCTCAGCCCCACGCACTCCTCAATCAAATGGCGTGGTTGAAAGGAAAAATAAGACACTTTAAGAAATGAGTATGACTATGTTGAATGAGCAATCGTTACCACAAAAGTTTTGGTGAACACAGTAGATACTTCAATATACATTCTCAACCGAATCCTAATTAGAGCCATCCTAGGAAAAACACCCTACGAAATTTTAAAAGGGAGGAAACCTACTTTAGATTACTTTAGAGTGTTTGGAAGCAAGTGCTTCATCTTACTAAAGACTACCTTACAAAGTTTAACCTAAAGTCATATGAAGGTATCTTTTTAGGTTACTCTCAAAATAGTAAAGCCTACATCATCCTAAATAAATACACTAAGAAAGTCAAAGAATCACTTAACGTGACATTCGATGAAACTCTTCCACCCTCTAAGACATCACCCTTGGTAGATAATGTCTTAGATGAAGAAGAAGCAATTAAGGTTACCAAAAAGAAAAACCTAGAAAACGACATTGTGGATGAAACTTTAGAGATTGACAAAATAGTTAATATTAAGGAATCTAGGAACCATCCATTAGAAAATGTCATAGGAAACCTTAACTAAAGAACCCTTAGATCACAAGCCCAAAAACAAAGTTACTTCTTTTGTTTTATATCAGCTATAGAACCTAAGAATGTGAATGAAGCCTTAACGGATGATAGTTGGATAGTCGCTATGCAAGAAGAATTAAATCAATTCATTGCTAACGACTTTTGGGAGTTAGTTCCATAACCTAGGAATATGACCATTATAGGAACTGAAGGTCCTTGCAAAACTGAAAGGATCTTTGCAGCCTATAAAGGATGATAGCCAGTATTGTATAAATACAAATGACTATGTAGAAACAATGACTATGAATACAATATGTTAATGCGGAATCTTAACACAGGTACTAAGAAGAACAATGAACAACTGAATAACAACTTTGTTAATGTGTTCTTGAGGATTACAGATTGCTAACTATGATAACTATGTGTTATGTATTATCTTGTGTAGAATTCTATCATCATATATTTCTAACTATGCCTAGGGTTCCTTTTATATATCAAGGATAACCCTAAAAGGCTTACATATCTTTTTCTAAAATATCTCATAAATATCTTTTAAATATCTTCTCAACGGTACTAACTATTTTACTACTAACGGTACTAAGTTAAGAGAACATTATTCCTAACAATCCTCCCTTAAACATGAATGTTAAACTATTTTAACTTCATGTTTCTTCATTCCTTTAAGAACTTGATTATTCTTTAAGCTTCTTTGACTGCATAGAGGATGTATCCAAACATTCTTCATGATTTCTTAATCTTGTACACTCTATCCTTCTATAGCAGCATCCTTGTCTTTTCAGCAACTCAGCAACATCTTGTCACCTGCAATCCAACTAAGTTGGCTTTATAGTTTTTGGCAAACTACCAGCCATTAACGGATTTGATGTTCCTTTACCAGTAGCCGTTTGCTCTGGGATAATTAACTCTTTATTTAAAAAAAATGGTGAGTTAATTACCATACAATTTTTGGTAAACTGTCAACCATTAACGAAATTGACTTGTCTTTACCAAATACCGTTTGCCTTTGGACTAGCCAATGCTTCATTGCAATAACATGGTGCATTGATAAATCATATAGTTTTTAGCAAACTATCAGCTATCAACAGATTTGATTAGTCTTTACNTGGGCCAGAACTAAGCCCAATTCCGTATTGGCACGGCTCGAAAGAAGCAAGCCGGACGTGACAAACCCTTTGCAGACCAACAACCGTCCGCGGAAGGGAATTAGCGTCCGCAAGTCACGATTACAAGCGGATCCTTATCTAACAAGGGTCCCACTTCGGCCTAATAATAGAAATGAGCGAAATACTAGGAAACCCTAATATTTGGCTCACATATAAATAGGGGTATTCTGACACCCCACAAGGTACGTTTTCTGATCACATTTTACACGCATACACTCTGACATTCTTTGACAAAACATGAATACTTACTCTCACGCCGGAGTCTAATCGTGGGGTCCGTCCCCACGATAAGACTAACGGTTTACTTCTATTTGTGTAGGAAATTATCCAGATCTAATTCGTTTACATCTAGTTAGCCCAGCCCAACAAGTGATCCAGATCCAATTCAAACCTGTAACACAAATTATACTTAACACTTGATGTTGTAAAAAACATAAGTGGTTATATACTCTTGTTGATGAGGATGAAAATGATTGTGAATTTCATCTACTAAGTGATAGTCAACTTGATGCATATAAAAGTCTCAATAGCAAGGTATATCAAGGTATTTATATATTTATTATACATGATATTTGGATTGAGTAATGTATTCATGATTTTTTTGTATTGTAGGAAATGGAAGTGCTGATGTTACTTAAGGACTTATGCTCGGATATGATATGTATCTGGATCTCTTTATGACTTGTGGGCAATTGCTTTTGATGTTTAAACTATCTCATTTTCATGTAATGTCGCTTTAAAGTTTAAGACTTGTTTTTTTTGGATATATTGTACGTGTTTGGTACTTGATCATGTTTGGTACTAGATTTTTAATGTTTTAGACTTGTTAAAAGGTTGTTTAGATATGTTCAAGTTCACTACTACACAAAAAGGCAAATGCTACGAAAATTTGTAACGAAAATTTTCCGTAGCAAATATGCAATGGGTTTGTAGCAGATTTGTAACGGATTAGCAAGGACACAAAACCCGTTGCTAATCCGTTGCAAAAATTAAAGTAATTTCTTTTATACTTACTTTTAAATATTTTGTTGCAAATCCGTTAAGTTTATTTAAAATTTGTAATGGATTTGCAATGGCGTATTAAAAAATATATATAAAAGAAATTATTATTAGCTTCCGTTGCAAAATCGTTACAAAATTTCAAATAATTGCTATGGATTTGCAACGGATTAAATATAATAAATAAATTATAATTTATTTTTGATAATCCGTTGCAAATCCATTGCAAAATCGTTAGGATTTGAAACAAAATATTCAAATTCAAAGTAAATATAAAAGAAAATACTATTTGTTTTCGTTACAAAGTCGTTGCAAAGTTTTGTATAAGTTCTATAGTTTTGCAACGGAACATGATCTTAATTTTTTATTTTTTTTAGAACGACATCACACTTGAACTTTTAAATTTCTATTTATTAATTCTAATCTACTTGCAATTTTAAAATAATTCTAATTTAATTTCTATTTATTAATTCTAATCTACTTGCAATTTTAAAATAATTGCTACGGATTTGCAACGGTAACCAATAAAAATTGTTTTTACTTGTTTTCAATATTTTGTCGATATTTTCTTCGTAAATTTTGAAATAATTGCTACATTTATGTAATATATTGTATTATTATTTTCGTTTTATACTTCAACTCAAATTTTCTAAATAATTTGCTATGGATTTGCAACGGATTTGTAAACTTTAATCATTTCTAACTATTTAGTGTCAATACATATAGTATTCTATTATGTTGCAGTGTTTTTTATGTGTTGCAATGAGTTTGTGTTATGTATTCATTGGTTGTTAAGTTATATGTTCTAAAAAGCTATATTATAGCTAGTGTATGGGTTGTATCGAGTCGACATCGATTGAAAATAGGTTGTACTATGTTGGTTGACGTAATGTGATTTGTATTAATTATATTTATTCTCTATTTGTTCTTTGTCTAATTAGATAAATTAATTGGATAAATAAGGAGAACGACAAGTTGACTTGTATTTTGATTACATGAGAGTGTGATGCTTGTATTGAATATCATCATGCATGAAAGTATAACACAAGATTTTAAAGATTTCATGTTATATAAAACAATTGGGAATATGTTTACATTTGCTAGGTGGCGAAAATATTGAATATGATCACATTTGTTTACGAAAACGTTGGACATTCGTACATGTTGCTACTAACATGTATAAATAAACGATATTGAACATACCAATACACGTTGGAAGCCATAGTGTGAACCAATTGATTGCGTATATCCCAACACTTGTTCCCTGACCGGGATATTGCGTAGGAGATTTGAAAATTATTAAATAAGACATATTTTAAACATAAAGACTACAAATCAGAAATAATATTGGAGGTGTCGAAGTTATTTAACAGGTGGTAGACTAAGGTTTAAAAATGGTAGACTATATGGTTTAAAAGTTAATGAAAGTAAATTAAACATTACTAAGTAGTTAAGCTATGGTAGAGCATTGATTGAGGTTCAGGCTGATGTGGAGTTGAAAGATAATATTCTGGTAGCTATGCCTAAACTTGTTGGGGAGGGGTTCTATACATGTAATGTTCATATTGAGTATAAATGAAAACCTCCCAGATGTCCATGTTGTAAGGTTTTTGATCATGTTTAGGATGAGTGTCTTATGAATAAAAACTCGGATGTGGTGAAAAACATGAAAAAGCCTAACCAAACTCTTAGAGGTGTTTCGGTTAGTCCTAAAGTGGTATTTTAACCAACTAAGCAAGTGAATAGACAGGTTTCTAAAAAGAACAATGTTAGCACTAGTGGTAATAAGAAGAAAGATGCGGAGCCTACAACAGAGGTGAGTAAGTCAACTTATCGAGATGTGGTGTGATTTGGGATGTTAGGATGCCTTAGTGTTGCGATTTGTATGGCAAGTAATGTCAATGAGCTAAACCATTAGCCTCACTATGGGCAACCTACTTTGATTAAGCTTCAGTATGAGATTAAGTACTTGAGTTAGATAATTAATAATTGTATTTTAGTGTAATAAAGATATTCAATGGTTACCATACGAGGTAGTTCATGTATTGATAATACTTTGTGTGATCATGCCTTTTGAGTGTAATGTTATTTGCTTGATTGATCCATCGGTTCATACGAGGTTCCTTCGAGAAAAAGATATTGTCTCCAGAAGTGGCCACCCAAAAGTGTTAACTCAAGAGGGTAGTTTTTGCGCCCGAAAGTTTTACTTACCAAATCCAACTTAAAGTTGGACATATAAGTATATAACACACCTTAGCTAGTCAACGACTAACTAAACATACCTAGCATTAGATCCAAGTTATCAACATACTTGCAGTTTATATACGAGTATTTAACACATACATCATTACGATAAAACATTGTAATAAAGCTATATATACAAGTTAAGACCAATTTCATTACCTCAAAATGTGGCTATTCTACCACCAAGTGCCGACACGAGTTACATGATTCCTAATTGACTAATCAAGTAGATGAGGTAAGTCGATGTGTATTTTGAGTACGTTGGAGTGTGATTATTGTCTTTGATTTAACCTTATAGGTAGTCCCTGTCAGCCTCAAATCGACGCATCTATGGGGGCAGAACCCCGCAGATTCTCACCGTGAAGGAAAACCCCTACGGAGAGACCAAACTGAACCGAAACAACCGAACCGACCGAAAACAACCGAACTGAACTAATAACCGAACCGAATTTGCCAAAACCGACCGAAATACTAATTCGATTCTCAGGTCGGGTATGGGTTTGGCAATCTGAACCGAAAACCGAATTCATATATATATATATATATATATTTAAATATAAATAGTTAAATACCATTAAAATTTTATCCTAATATAAAAAACACTTTTTATACTTGAATTAAATATTTTTTGCTAAATATCTATATAATTTTTTTAAAATATAGTGAAATTCGGGTAATTTGGGTCAACCCGAGAACCGAACCGAATTCAAAATTCGGTTTTCGATTTGGTTTGGTTGAATTCTAGGTCGGTTTTCGGGTTGACCCAAAATTTTTTTAACCGAACAACCCGATAACCGAACCGATCAACACCCCTACAAAAACATGTTAACATTCGACCCGGTTCACGGTCCAACCGGCCGGGTCAACCTGAATTTTAAAACATTGATAAATACAACCAAATATTAGGGTGCGTTTTGTTCTTGGGTTTTGAAGTGGGGCCTAGGGATCAAAGTGAAATATAGATGTTTGGTTCATCTTGGTGGGCCCTCAATTTAGGGCTCAACCCTGGATATTTGCTATCTTTCACTCCTGGGCAAAATTCAGGATTACATAAACATTTGTGTCTCTTTTCATTAATATGTGGGCCACATATTCCTCACAACTACATGATGCCTATTTGTGTTCTTTTTTATAATAAAAAAACTATAAATTCAAACATTATATCAATTAATATAGTAAATAATAATTAAATTTATCAAATATGTTATTTTATTATATTTTTCAAAACCCAAACCTAAATCCAAATCCAAATCCTAAACCAAATCTTAATCTGAATCCGTCGGCAAACCAAACGCACCCTTAAAACTTGTGTTTAGTGATTTTTATAACCAAAATGTCAATTCCTAAATTTTGCCGCTTGTTCTCCCGCCTACATTTCCCCCCAAAATCAAATCCATCCCTCTTTCACTTTTGTGTCTATCTCACTTTGTTCTCCCGCCTCCCTCCCACTATCCAATCTCGGTCCACCACTACACCATAACCACTGAAACACTCTTTTGCTCTCACTCGATATGTGACATAACTCATCTTCATTGCCGGAAACACAACCACTCCTCGGTTTTAGGGTAAGATTTTTAATTAGTTGAAGTATCTATAATTTTTATGTATAGATCTAATTTTATGTTATCACGTGGGTACTGTTTTAACTATCCATAGTTGGTTTTGACTTTTTCATGTCTCCTTTTACTATAGGACCGAGTTTGATTTAGTGGTTCAATTGATCAATATTGTAAGTGTTTTGTTTATGTTAATTGTTATATCCTTTGAGTAAAGGGTTTGGAAGGTAGAAATTGTTAGGTTTTTACATCTATTTAACCATTAAATATATCACGAGTACGCAGCGGAATAAATAAACACGTATTGAATATGTAATTAACAAAAGGATCAAGAACACGTACCTTTTAGCAATTAACGAACACCGTTCTTGATTATACGCGTGTGTATAATAAATAATATAACGAGAAAACCTTCCAAGTTATCAAAGTTCATGATATGCATACACTACACGTCACCGAGATATGTTAGGATGCTAGTCCTTGCTTCACGAATAAAACAACTCAACACGATGTTCTTGTTTGATATAATCATCATATGATAGAAACCCTAAAAGAGTTTATAATCCGATTAAACTAATCGGTGGAAGAAAAGTAATAAATACTTTTCACGTGGTAGTATTTATTGTACTATCAACCGATTGGTCAAAACAAGGAGGAAAAAACCAAAAGTGTTTTTATGGTTTCCGGTTGTATATATCGTACCGAGTGATTTTGAGTGATTTTGAGTGTCGTACCAAATAATGACCTCAAGATGTCATTATATAGTCTAATGACTTGGTCTCCAAGTCATAATACAATACCTCCTCAAGTTTGCTAGAAACGACACTTGGCCTCCTCTTTCTTTTCTTGTTGCGACCATTTAATTATATTGTGAAACATATTAATATAATTAACATACAATATATTAATTACATTAATAAACGTATCATCTGTGTATACGTGTGCGCCCTATAGGCTCACATATTTCCGGCCATATATTTATTTATGATATGGGCATATCCCAACAGCTCCCACTTGGACATGTCACAAATAAATATAACAACATTGGTCAGCGTCTAGCAACACGCCAATGTTCCCAGAAATACTATTGCGGTTCAGATATTTACTTGATCCTAAACATGGTTATGTCGTAGTAATTTAGGATATCTACTTTTTTACATCATATTTGAAGTCATTTAATTTATAAATGTTAAGTTTTTTTTTATATAGCTGTAGCACCAGCTTTCTCTTTTTTCTAACAAACATGCACTAGCTTTTTTCTAATAGCATAACTGTTGTCTTTACACTTGTTTATGTTTTTCAGCCGCATAGTGTCTCATGAAACTGCTTATGTAAACTCATTTGTATATTTTTTGTTTTGGTTAAAACTTTTCTTGTCTGGTTACTTATTTCTCTTTAGAGCTTTTGTGATGTAAATGTGCTAGTCTCACCTAAAAGTATCTTATTAACTGGTGAATTTAGAATTGAGTACGCATAAATAATTGTGTGGTACTTGTGATATTAGATTGAGTACGACATTCATTATCATAATTGAGTAAGCATAAATAATAGGTAGTACCAATGATTTGTTCAACCTGCTCAACAGGGTTCTACCCATTTTTGTTGTTTACACCTCAATCTGAGCTCTCTTTTGTGATGTGTGCATAACGATAACAAGCATGCAACTACCTACACTACTTCATTGATTAGATGATTACAAAACTTATATTTTGGTTGCTTATATATTTTGGTTGCTTATCAAACAGGTATTAACTTTCTTTATTTAACATTTTGATTGTTGTCTATTGCACTTGAATTTCAAATTAAATCATGGCAATATCAAGTTTATTTGTTTATTAAGCAACATAACTAATGAGTAAACGCTTGGTTTTTTTAACAGTAACATAATATAACTAGTATATATGTTTTTAGCATTTAACAACTCTCTTGTAAAGCATCTAGGTAATGTGTATTGATAGGACCTTTTTTTGTGCATTAGCCCTTTTTTGTGCATCAGCATTGCGCCATCCCTTTAGTTCAACATTGATCATAAATTGTAAACACTAACAGGTGCCGTTTTACTTAGGGACACTAAGTTAACTAAACCTACATTCTTGTCACATGGTTACATGTTTCTTTCACGTACCTGCATATGTGTTCTTGTGAAGAAATAAAGTACCAGTGAATGTATTTGGTGAAGTAGAATGAGGATGAACTCTCTAGACAGGCAGTACTAACATTTCATGGAAGTGAGCGAAAGTTTGAGTATGCAAAGCTTTTTGAAAGAAGATACAAAGATGGATGAGGTTTTCGCTATATATGTAGCAACCTTCCCCTGGCAATTGTTGTTACACTTTTTTTTTGGTACAATTGGTTAGATTTGTTATACTTTCTTTACTAAATATAATATTTGAAAATGCGTATCATTATTAGTTTGGGTTTTATTGTTGTTTTCGGATTTGTATTATTACAATAAATATAATAATTGTTGCTATTAATATTTGCAATGAATTATTGATGCGAAATTGTTACAATATATTATATCGTTACAAATTAGTTGGAAAATTTATACCGTTGCAAATTTTTATTATTGCCAAGATAAAATGTTGGTTGCCAATTTGTTGCAAATGTGCACCGCAACAAATTTTGTTTTGTCGTAAAATTTGCAATTTGGTTGCCAATTTATGCCATTGCAAATCCATGGCAATTCTTCTAATGGATTTTCTTTCATTGCAAAACTATCACAAATTTTTTTAACCGTTTCAATTCCGTTGCAAAATAAATTTCCATGGAGCGTTGCAAATCTGTTGCATTTGACCATTTGCAACGGATTTCTAACAAATTCCTACCGTTGCATTAGCCCAGTTGTGTGGAACTGTTTTGATAGATGTACTGGTTGTTTAGGTTGAATTTGAAGGTGTTAAAGTGTTATTTGGGTGGTATCTTATAGGTTTGAAAGTTGTTTGTGCAATAGCTAAAGACATATTTTATCTTATTTGTAGAACCGGTTCAACCCAGCGGTTGAACCGGTGACTTTGCCGAGTCGATTAAAAAACCGGGTTTTAAAACATTAAATAAAATGATATTTTTTTCCAAGCACTCTTATACGGAACCAAGTGAACTACTGCCTGTCTAAAACTTTTTGATGTTCATATAAGATATTTTACCAATAACAAAGCACTTTTACTAATGTAATATTTAAAAAAAAATAGTAATCTATGTTTGGCTTTGTATAATCAGGCTTCTTGTAGCTGCATTGTGGTATATGCAGCATCTTAAACCACCAGCTCTATGTTTACCTAAACTTTTCCCTTGAAGTTGTCAATTATTTTATTTTTCTTGGGTTTTCTAACACTGTATGATAATTTAACTTTACTAATCACATACTAATAAGGTATAAATGACCTTTTTGGTCTTACCTCGTATGATAGATATGGACATCAGTGTTTAAACTTTAAACCTACTATTGTCTTTGTTCTAAGGCATAAAATTTATGTTAGACAGAAACTTATAAACAAGATCTTAAATTTGTATAAATGCAACAGATATGTTGTTATAATTTGGCAATCTTACACCTAACTTTACCTAAAGTACGTTGGCTTTCTATGATCCAGTATAAATTTTGCATCCATAATAACTGAGAATTTTAATTTAAACTGAAAATATAATCTAGTACTGTATGATATTTAGTACAAGGTACATGATGTTTAGAATTTATTTTGTACACCGTATAAGAACGAACCAAAATGTGTCAAATAAATAAATTAAATGAGGCACAGCATGATAGATGTATGGAGTATGCCAATGTGAACCAACTAGCCAGAGTTGAAATTTTAGAGACGAGATCGTTCACTAAGACTAAACTTAGATCATCTTATGCTAAATCGAGCCACTGATCGATTAAAAAAAATACGCTCATAGCTAGCTACGTCCACGTCCTTCAATTTTTTTTTTCATTAGCACCCTAATGCAAAAGTTTAGTATTCCCTTTGATCGATATGCTGAGACTTTTAGCTAACAAATCGACGTTGTGAAAATATTTAATTACCCTGAACACAGTTTTTAGCGCCGAACGAATTGCAAATGGTTGAATGCTCATGAAGGTCATGGATTAAAAAAACAATTCCCAATGATCTTCAGTAACTATTTACTCGAAATACAAATGATCATACAAGACATACAACGTATTCGTGCATACAATGATATTGTATAAGCTTATACATAATTGGTAAAAACCATGCAAACTGCATTAGAAATCGATCTCATATCATGTGAACAGATAACATTTACAAAAACAAAGCGCCCCAAAGAAAGGGTTATAAAAGGCACACATAAACAGCAGAAAAAAAACAATTACACGAAGAGTTTAAATTAGAATTGTTCCTCTTCTTCACACAATAAGATGACTTCCCATCACAAGAGATATGGGTCGTGGGAGATATAAAGGGTGACGAGATATATACGTAGAAACCAAAATGCCGAGGAGCTTTGGCTCCAAACTCGTATGATAGAATAGGAAACTTTAGTTAGAAGGGAGACATGAGAGCACTTCCCACGCGTCTTATGTTAGGCACAATTACAATATCGATGATAGGGGCATCTTTTGATCTCAATATCGCCGGTTGTTAGGCAACAAGCTTGTTGGCATTTGAAAAAACGTGACTCGTTTTAACGCTACTAAAAGAAGCATTCAAATGTTAACACAAATTTGACTTCATTTTACACAATTACAATTTTAGCTACAACTAAGTTACCAAACAATTTTGTAAATGGTTACTCTTTACAAGTATTGCTAATCTCATCAATCATAACTAATATGAAGGGGTTTAAACTTTGAATATTACCCAGGAAACACACAAAGTAATACGAGTAAACTTGAAGAGTCACAAAATGAACGTTTTGCATGAAACTTATGTATACTGATCGATGATCCAAAAGGCCAACATACAATAAGTCAATAACATAAAAAAATCGAATGATAGCCTTAATATAAGGTCTATCTCCTAAAAATAACAAAATGGATGCAAGGGTTTAACTTATTCACATATACAAGAGATCGAACTTAAACAAAACCCCAATCAATCACCAACTAACTTCACAAAGAATATTAAAAATTTTATTCTCACCCAATGCCTTTTGTTCACATTAGATGAACTTGAGAACGAATTAGTTACTCTTCGCGCGGTGAATCGAAATTATGGAGACGGTTCTCCAAGCCTCGATAAAGAAGCACACATAGGCGAGGACTAGGAAAGTCGTTTGTTGAATTTCATAGCCAAAAGAACCCTTCACTATAAGACCGTCTAAAAGTACGACACCTAAGCAACATGAGAACAATGACCACCACTCGCGCTATGAGAGCCCAACAGCAATTGCGATGGTAAGGCCTATGTTGAGGCGCCTAGATCATCGCCCGATATGCATCCTCCTATAATCCAATGAAAACATCTAGCAACTCCGGGTTGCTCCACTCGCCATGATAATGTTTTTTGTTTGACACTCCACTTTAACAAGCAGAGTTGAATGAGTTATAAGTGTGTGTGGAAATTACAATAAAGATAACTATATTTTATATCAACACGGGGCTACTGTTGACCGAGTAACTTGTTCATATAACTAGATTTTTGTCACGTTTATTGAGAGTTAAACTTGTAAACAACTACTGACCAAAAGCAAAACAAACGAAAACAAGATGCCAATGCAACTAGGATATCTAAATAAATTATATATCAGCACTTAATGCTAAAAACACTTTAGCGGGATTCCACCCTCGTTAGATGTCGAATGCAAAACCAGCCTTTCTCCTACTCAAAGTAAATTCTTTAATCTTTAAATTCATTTCATATCTTAAGGAGATTGTTACGAAATCACCTTCAAATCGAAGTTTGTTAGTGACTTTACGCCCGTATATAGTCTAATAGGTTAACGACGCCAAAACAAAATTGTTGGTAAACTCTTAGCTAAATAGCTTAGTTCGGATTATTGGTAGATGCATTAGTCCTGAAAAATGCGGCTTTTTATCAAAGGTAAGAAATATTCTTGATGGTCCCCTTTATCCACAATGAAGTTATGGCTTGGGTAATCGTTTCAAACGTAAGATGTTTAAGTACAAAATAATGTTACAGGCTAAAGATATGGATCTGAGTTTTATTGGATTGGCCAACGAGTTAGATCTTGTACTAAATCAAGTATGAGACAATTGCCCCTGCACAAATACAGATAAACCTTAGTCTTACCGTAGGACGGGACCCCCACGATTGGACTCCGGCGTGAGAGTAAGTAAACATGTTTGTCAGAGAGTGTCAGAGTATATGTGTGTGAAGTATGGTCAGAGAATTGTACCTTGTGGGGTGTCAGAGTACCTCTTTTTATAGGTAAGCCAAATATTAGGTTTTTCTAATATTTCGCTAGAGTCTGTTAGTGGGCCGGAGTGGGACCCTTATCGGATAAGGATCCGTTTATAATCGTATGTTGCGGACGCTAATTCTCTTCCGCGGATACTTGTTGATCCGCGGAGGGTTTGTCGCGTCCGGCTTGCTTCTTCCGAGTCGTGCCAATGCGAAATTGGGCTTAGTTCTGGCCCATTATGCTTTTATTTGCTTTATTTACTTAGTTGGGCCTGGGACCCATTGTGATAGTACGGTGTAAGCCCAGAGGCATGATACACCTATTATACATTATCAAGTCCCTCCCAGTCTAGTATGCCTATTGCGTACGATATTGTTGCGTGCGGTAGGTATTGCTAGACTTAGGTTCCGTTATCTTACCCTGCCCCCTTTTTTCTACCTTCCTCGGTCGCTTATGCTTCCGCGACGTTTTCTTTCATTGGTAGGTGGGATGTGGTTGACGTGTTTCATTTGTGGTCTTTCATATTCTGACTGATTTGACTGGTTAGTCCAACTGCTCAACTGTCATCACTACTTTTTACTTTCAATATTGACCGCTGGCTCGGAGGTCATGGCCACGTGGGTGTATCTGGAGAAACGTTATATTTACTACACCGAGAGTATAAATACTCGATGTGGTTTTTCACTGTTTCCTTTTTCATCTTCTCCAATTAAAAACGCCATTGTTAAAAACTTCTTGAAACTTTCTTCATATGTATCCTTTGTGTCCTATTTCGAAGAACTTTTAGGCTTTCAGGTTAGGTCCTAATCTTTGCTTTCTTTTTATCATGGGCAGTATTACGGATATAAAGTCTTCTCTTACTCAAAGGGTTCTACAATTTTTTTATGAAACGTACCATATTCCTGACGAGGTTCATCCACAGTTACCCAACCCTAATCAAACAATTCATGAAATGCCCACCGGCAAGATAGGTGTATACACTAGATTCTTTGAGTATGCCAACTTTCGATTACCACTTTCCACCTTTCTAGTTAATGTGCTCAGATACTATCGCATCCATATATCCCAACTGTCCGTTATTGGCGCGGCCAAAATGTCTCATTTTGAGGTTTTTTGCCGTGTTCAGGGCTTTGAGCCCACGGTCGGGTTGTTTCGTTGTTTTTACGTGAATTCTAAAAACAAAGGGTGGATGTCGTTCAGTAAACGTCCAGGGACTGATGCTATTTGCTATACCAAACCCTTAGATTCATTAAAGAATTGGAACGATCGTTTCTTTTGGGTTGACGCTTTTGCTTGTCTTGCTTCCTTTCCGTGGAGTACTAGCAAAAGCGTGCCGAAAGACCCTTACCCTAAATCTTCTCAATTTAATACGGAACATTACGCTACCCTTGTTGCGTATCCAGCTTTATTTCGTAAATATCCGAAACTATTTCTTTGTTTAGTGGGAATCGGCCGTCATTATACCTTGGATGAGAACATTTATCCTGAGTTTCTTCGTGATGATGATGACGGTGGGTGTTTGTTATCATGATTTTCCTGCATTGTCTTTGTTGACTATGTTTGATGATCGTCCGTGTTTTTTGTGTAGAAATGGATTTACTCTCTTTTATTTGGATTGCTGACCCTACAAAGGTAAGGATTAGAGAGAGGCAGCGTGCGGAGGATGAACCTAAATTATTGGATACAACTGTCGGCCGCGTTGTCCCTCTTCTACCGGTCGCGCCAGCTCGCGGTGAGGATGAGCTAGATGATAGTGTGGATAGGCTTTTTGATAAAGAGGGTAGTGGTGGTTAGGAGGAGCAAAGTGATGTCGTAGGTGGTGGTCAAAATGTCGGTATTCAGTTTGTTGCAGAGGTTATTTCCGAAGAGGTGGCCTCCTTACAGCCAAGACACAAAAAGAAACAAAAGACTATTGTTGACACTGGTGAGCCTTTACATCCTGCCAAGAAATTGAGAATTAACCATGAGACACCGGGCGGGCCTACTGTTGGTGGTAAGTCACGGTCAGCAGTCTAACGTTTGCTTGCCGGGGCTGTGTTGAATGTGGAGGTCAGGGGTGGGCATGCACCCACTTTGCCATTCGTGACCTCCTTCGTGTCTGCCACGTCGGAGCGTGAAGAGGGGGATCATGTTGATTCTTTGGCTAGGGCTAACCTTCGTACTATTGGAGCTCTACAAAGGTTCGTTATTTCCTCGGACTCTTCTCATTGTTCCGGTACTCATGTTGCGGAGACTGAGGTTGACTCTCTTAATAAGTTTGCGGCTCCAGCCATGACAACTGCCACTACTGTAACTGAGACGGCTAGTGATGCCACGGTTGTCAAAGAAACGATCACAAATCCTTCCTTGTTTGCCACTACTTTATCTTATACTGATGAAACGGAACCTACCCCAAGCAGTTTTTTTGACCTTACTGGTAGTGATCTTTTGGTTGGTGACATTCGCACTATTATTGACCCTGACTCCGATCTCCAAAAAGTCTATGTGCTACGATGGAGTGTAACTAATGGGTCACTTCTTGACGACAATCGGATTTGTCGTGAGATGGTGGATGAGTTTGCACCCCCTAAATTCTTTGCATCTGTCCGTGGAATGGAGCATGACTAACTTTTTTCTAAATTTAATGTGGGGGCCGCTCGTCAGATGACTTTGGGTGCTGAGGTGAGGATGCGGGCTGAATACAATATTAAAGAGAAAAGAAAGTTGAAATTTGTTGCTGAGGAGAAAGATATCTTGCAGAAGGCTAGGGATAAAGAGATTGAAAGTCTCAAAGCACAATTGCTTGTGAAGGAAGCAGAGGCCATCCGTCTCCGTGCTGAAACTTCTAAATTCGAAGCTGTTGAGAAATCTCTCCGTGATGAGATTCATGTTCTGAAGGGTCGTAACATTGGTCTAGAAAAAGAAAAAGATGAGCTAGATGTGAAGGTAGCTGATCTTGCGGCTTCAGTGAAGGTTAGGGAACAAGAGGCTGCTGATTTGGATGCTATGGTTACTTCCGTGAGATGTCTAAATGATAACCTTGTTGATTAGGTATGTGTCTTTACATATGCGTATTTTCTTATCTTTTCTACTTTCTTATCTTGTGCTTCCACATAATTGTAGGTGCATAGACTGGAAGCTTTTTCCGCTGAACTTCAGGAGAAGGTTGCAGTATATAATAACTATATGAGTCAGCTTGAGAAGTTCTAGGATGAATAGATGGCAGTTGTGCATGAGAAATTTAACAAGCTGGATGTTGATTTTATTAAGACGTGCCTTCACTTGGAAGAAAAATTATATCCTCATCTGTTGACTACCATTGCTGGGTGTAGGTGGCTTCTTTCCTATGGCATGAAGCTTGCTGTGTTTAAGTGTCTTAACTCTCCGGAGTATCTTTCTGCCATTGGGGCGGCTATTAGCAAGGCTATTGAGAAAGGCATGCAAGATGGGTTAGCTGCCGGAATTACTCATGGCCAGGAAGGTAGAGTCCTTACTGATGTTGCTACGTTCAATCCTTTCGCAGAAGCTAACTTTGCTTCCGCTTTGCAAGAGGTTCAGAATGTGAATTTTTGCTTGCTTGCCGAGCTGAGGTCCAACAAAGATGCAAGTGTTGAAACTGTAATGGACCTTCTTCGCTTAGATGAAGCTCTTGCAGAAAGGTTGGGCTTAAACGAATCATAGCCTCATGTTGACCAACTAATGGTTCATGTTCATCATTCACCGGATCAAACTGTCATTGGTTCCAGAGTCTTGTCACTTTCCCTGGATGTTTCTCATGGCCGAGTTCAGAGGATTAAGGAGAATATTGCTAACAATAGGCCAGCTCTTCATGATGTTTTTGTTTCGTTCTCTGAGCCCTTATCTATTGTTGCTTTAGGAGGTACCGAGGACACTTCCGGCACTACTCCCTATACTACCACTGCCTTGTCTACTACCTTCGCTCTTGCGGGCTCCGTTCCTTCGATTTCTACAGATGACTACTTGATTGTTCATGCAGATGATCAAGAAGGTACTGGTGCGGATGTGAACCCTTTTCCGAGCATTGATGATGCGGAGCTAGTCATTCCTCAGTAGCTTGCTATAATACGTGACCTTTTTATTGTATCCCCTTTATGTTTGTATAATTTATTCTAAGTGTTTTATCCGTTTGTATGCCGCGGTCACTTTGGACCTTTTTATGTGCGGCAACTTACACTTGTATGCTTTTAAATGCCCTGGTACTTTTGCTATCTCTTTTAACATGATTATATTTTTATTTTGATAGTCTCTATTCGAATACTTGTGGGTTATTCTCCCTGCTATCTTTGAATATCACTATTGTGCACTTGTGATGATAGGCTTAGTGAAACGTTCATGGAACATTTTTTCTAGTATTGGGCTTGCAATGCCTCTTACATACTTTTGAGTGAATTGTTGGGTTATTCATCTCTTTGTTATACGGGGTAACATTAATTGGGTCGTGCCCTATTAAGTGTGCGTCTTAATTACAAATATAACAATTTTTTTAAAGTAAATAACAAGAATTTAAGTAAAACTTATGAAGGTAGCTAGGCTTCACTTTTATTGGAATTTAAAAGATATTACAGTGCATAAAGTAACATAAATTGAAGTGCATTACCCCCACTGCGGAGTCCGCATGGGTGAGTTGCTTACATGCTATGAACATAACACTTTTTGAGATTGCTAACATTCCAAGTCTGCGGAAGTTATTTTCCATCACGGTCCTTTAACTTGTATGCTCCCCTTCCAAGTGCTTCCGTGAATTCGTACGGTCCTTCCCACTTAGGTCCGAGCTTGCCTCCGTCTTTTGCGTGGCTTGAGTCGTTATTCCGGTAAACAAAGTCTCCCGGGCGAAAGCTTGTGTTTCGGACCCTGGTGTTGTAATATTTTTCCATCTTGGCTTTGCTCCTTGCTTCCTGGATTGCTGTCTGCTCTCTTTTTTCTTTCAAAAGGTCCAAGTTGATTTCCAAATCTTCATTGTTCTTTATCATATCAACTTCTGCAGTTCTTAAGGTTGGCATGCCAATTTCCACTGGGATTACTGCTTCGGCTCCATATGTTAGCGAGAATGGTGTTTCTCCATTACTTGACTTGATCATTGTACGGTGTGCCCATAAGACGTGTAAAATTTCTTCTACCCAATTTTTATTTTTCTCACCCAATCATGCCTTGATTCCTTCTCCTAAACTTCTGTTCGCCCTTTCTACTAAGCCGTTGGCGTGGGGGTGTTTGATGGAGGCAAAGCATTGACGGATACTTAGCTTTTCACACCAGTCCTTAAATGGGTTATCCCTGAATTGTTTTTCGTTGTCAGACACTATTTCTCCCGGGAGACCAAATCTGCACACCACATTATCTCATACGAATTTTTTGACTTGGGCTCCCGTTATGGTTGCCACAGGTTTTGCTTCTATCCATTTAGTGAAGTAGTTCATGGCTACTATTAGGAATTTGACCTTGCCAGGACCTTCCGGGAAAGGTCCGGCTATATCGATCCCCCACTTGTAAAATGGCCATGGGGACGTAATGGGTGTTAGCTTCTCCCGTGGATTTCTTGGCATGGGACGATGGACCTGACAGTCATTGCATTCTCTTATCAAATTTCTAGCATCCGTGTGCATAGTTGGCCAATAATACCCTAATCTTAAAGCTTTTGCCACCACGGATCTTGGTCCCGAGTGCATGCTGCATGACCCCTCATGGATTTCTCTTAACACGTAATCTGCTTGGAGTGGTCCAACACACCGCAACCATGGCCCGAGGAAGGACTTTTTGTATAGTGTTTCGTTTATCACTGCATACCTTCCCGCCTTGTGGCGTATATCCCTTGCCTTCTTTTTTTCCTCAGGGGGGATTCCTTCTGTTAGGTATTCGTGGATTGGGGTAATCCAGGTGTGCCCCTATTCTTCCACTACCGCTAGTATCTCTTGTTCGTCTATTGATTTTTCCCTTAGTTCTTCCACAAGTACTTGCTTGCTTAAGTGGGTAAAACTCGTAGATGCTATCTTGCTTAATGCGTCTGCCTTTTTATTTTCCCCTCTGGGTACTTGCCTTATGGAGAATTCTTGGAAAGTACTAGCGAGATTTTTTAACCTTTTCTAGGTATTTGATCATGCTTGATTCTTTTGCTACGTATACTCCATTTACCTGGTTGGCAACGAGTTTGGAATCCACATTTGCTTGGAGATTTTGTACTCCTATTTGCCTGGTTATTCGGAGGCCAGCTATCAGGGCTTCGTATTCTGCCTCGTTGTTGGTAGCATTTAATCTGAACCTTAGGGCATAGGTGAATTCCATTCCTTTCGGATTCGTGATTATTAAACCAGCCCCGGAACCGTCGACTTATGATGATCCGTCCGTGAATAATACCTATGGGTCCAGAAGTTCTTCCACTTCCTTCATTGGCGTATCCAATATGTTATCCTTCGGACGCTCTACAATGAAGTCCGCCAGGATTTGCCCTTTTACTGATGTTCTTGGTCTGTATTGGATGTCATGTTCTTCTAATTCAAATCTCTATTTGAGCAACCTTCCTATTACTTCTGGATTGGACAACAGTTGTTTGATTGGTTGGTCAGTGATTACGACCACTGTATGTGCCTGGAAGTATTTTTTTAACCGTTTGCTAGCACTTACCAAGGCAAGTATTAGTTTTTCCATTGGAGTGTAGTTGATTTCTGGGCCCTGTAACACGCGGCTATCGAAGTAAATGGGCAGTTGCTTCCCACCTCTTTTTGTCATTAGGACCGCACTAATAGCCTCTTTCGCGGCTGCCAGATCCATGATTAGTTCCTCTTTTTCTGTTGGCGTGGCTAACATTGGTAGTTCAGCTATTGATTGCTTCATTTGTTTAAATGCCATCTCTGCTTTCGTGGTTCATTGAAAATCACTTTTCTTCGTATATTTTTTTAAGGTCTTAAAGAATGGCAAGGACTTCTCCGTAGATTTAGACAGGAATCTGTTTAAGTTTGCTAATTTCCCATTTAACCTTTGTACATCTTTCAAACACCTTGGAGGTGGTAAGTTAAGGATCGCTTCTACCTTGTCCGGACATACCCTCAGTCCGTCCGCATCCACTTTATACCCCAAGAAAGTGCCTTCCCTCATCCCAAAGGCACATTTTTTGGGATTTAATTTCATGTTTATCTCCTTAAGGGTTCTAAACGTTTCTTCTATGTCTCTGATCACTTCTTTTTCCATTCGGCTTTTAATAACCAGGTCATCTACATATACTTCTAAGTTACGGCCAATCTGTTTTTGAAAAGCTTTGTCCACTAGGCGTTGGTAAGTTGCTCCAGCATTCTTTAGTCCGAACGGCATTTTTGAGTAACAGAATATTCCTTGGCTTGTGATGAACGCCATTTTCTCCTCATCTTCTTTCGCCATTTTTATTTGGTGGTACCCTTTGTATGCATCCAAGAAGCATTTGAAAGGATATCCGCAGAGGGATTCCACCTTCCAATCTATTTTCGGTAACGGGTAGCCATCCTTGGGGCATGCCTTGTTTAGGTCTTTGAAATCCACACACATCCTCCAACTACCGTCGTGTTTTTTTTACCATCACCGGGTTTGACAGCCAGCTATGATAATTAACTTCCTTCATGATACCAGCGTCCATCAACTTTTCTACTTCTTCGCAAATTGCTTTATTTCTTTCCGGTGCTTGCCCCATTTTCTTTTGCCTAACGGGTAGGCATCCTTCATGGATATTTAGTCTATGTTCGGCCACGTGCCGCGGAACTCCGGTCATATCTGATTGTTTCCAGGCAAATACGTCGAGGTGACGTCTTAAGAGTCCGCATTGCTCTTTTCGCCCTTCTTCTGACAGAGTTGAGCCTATTACTATAGTTTATTCCGGATATTCTGGGTGGATTGCCACCTGAATTTTTTCTTCTGAGACTTGGTTAATGACGGGTCGCAGCATCCCTAGTTCTGAAACCATTGAGCACTCTAGTGGGATAATCATACTGCTTTGTAATGTGACTATTTCGCAAGCCACTGGGAATTTTAGCATTCCGTGTGCCGTGGATAGAATTGCTCGGATCTTCCTTACCCCTGGTCTTCCTATAATCCCATTGTAGGGAGATGGTGATCTTACGACCATAAAGTTCATCCAAGCGAAAGTCGAGTGTTCCTCGTCACCTATCTTTACTAGCAACGATATTTGCCCTAGTGGCCATATTATTTCTCCGCTGAACCCGACCAATGGTGTAGTCGCTGGGACCATCTGATTTTTAACTTTCAGACAGAACCTGTTAAAGCAATGTTCATACATAATTTATAAGGAGGAGCCTCCGTCCACATACATACGATGTACACAATGTCCTCCCATTTCAGCCTCAATGATCATGGGTCCTTTCGTCCCGTCCTCTTCCCCCAGTAGTAGAAAAGAGATTACTGACTCCGGGGAGAAGGTTTGAGTGATTCTTTGTCTTGCTACCCTTTACCATGATTGTACCATTAATATTGCCAGTGATTTGTCTTTTCCCGAGGTTTCCCCCTTTTTTGTTGTCTTTGCCTGGTCTTTCGCATTATTTTGCTTTAATTCCTCGATTAAATGTAATAGCTTTCCGGCCTTTAGCATGTCTTCCATTTGTCTTTTTAGGTGCATACACTCATCAGTGGTATGTCCTACTTCCCCATGAAATTCGCAGAATTTGCTAGCATTTCTCTTTTCTATCGGGGTTGTCATTGGCAGAGGAGGCTTAAATTTTCCTTTGTCTGGGGCTAGAATTTCTTTGGATGTCTTTGTTAGAAGAGTGAATCTGTCTTGCTTCCGCTCCATTCTCTGTTGGCTCTGAAAGCTTCCCTTCTTGAAGTTTTGCTTTTGTCCCGCTTCTTGCTGTTTTTAGGACGAGAATGGCTTCTTCCGCTCGTGGTTAGAGGCCGCTACCTCCTCTCTAAGGAACGTCGTGGTTACCCTCATCATTTCATTCATTGACTTAGGGATGTTATCAAGCAGTCGTTTAATTAACTCAGAATTGGTAATTCCGTGCATGAATCCGGAGATTTTCATGCATTCCGGAGCTCCCTTTACGTCCCTATACTCAAGCTTGTACCTCCGCACAAACTCTTCTGTGGACTCCCCGTCTCTCTGCTTGATGTTGTGAATTCCGACCAGATCCTTGATGCATTTTTTCTGCTAGAGGTAGTTTTCTAGGAATGCTTTCTTTAAATTGTCGTAACCATCGATTGACTCTTTTGGAAGGTCGTCGAGCCACACATTGGCATTTCCAGTGAGCGTGGAGTTTAACATGTAGCACCAGGTTGGCATTGCCCAACGTTCCATCTTGGCGGCCGCTTGAAAGATTTTTAAATGATCTTCTGGGTCTTCGCTTCCGTCATAGGTTTTTATATGACTAGGCATTCGAGTTCTCGGGAAGTCGAAGTAACAGATCCGAGGAGTGAAAGGATCTGTTTCTTCACATACCCATGGTTGGGATAGGTCATCCTCAACACTCAACTTTTGCTTCTTTGGTTTCGACTTCCAGTGCCCTCCTGTACTTCCTTCACTTTCTGACATTGCTTCCGTTTTCTGCGAGTGCTCTCTTTTGTGGCGATGCTTCTCGGAAGCAATTTCTATTTCTTTAGAGCGAGAACTTTGGTAACAGCTTTTTGTGCCCCTGCGACTACTATAGCCTGACTTCCGCCCTGAGTCTACTGAATGCGCGAACACATTCTTCTCTTTGTCCCCCAGCCTATGAAACACACCTCTTTCCAATCTTTTGAACACCGTTCTTTCCAGATTTTTCTCCCTTGGTGATTTGGAACGACCGTGCCTTGATTCCGGGCTTCCAGACCTGCTTCGAGTGCGCCTAGGTCCTAGTCTTTCCTTAAGGTTCCTTCTTTTGTCTGGCGTTCCTGACTCGGAATGTCGTGAGGCTTCCTCGAAGTTAAGGCGGGCCTTAACAGCTTTAATCTTTTCTTGCTGCAGCTTTTCTTGGTCCACTTTTTTAGCTATGATTGGCAGGATTTGATGGTAATTCTTGTCACAGTATTCTCGCAAAGCTTCGTCAGAGTCAGATCTGACCAAGTTTTACGGAGCTTGCTCTTTCCTTAGCGTGTTCCTCACGGCGGACGTGGGCTGGCTAAGTGGAGTTTGCTCGTTGATGCTCATGGTGAGTATTTTATAAAACGTGGTTGTATATTACGGTCTCACGGATGGTGCCAACTTGTTAGTACAAAATATGTTACAGGCTAAAGATATGGATCTGGAGTTGTTATTGGATTGGGTCAACGAGTTGGATCTTGTACTAAATCAAGTGATGAGACAATTCCTTGCATAATAAAGATAAATAGTTAGTCTTACCGTGAGGACGGACCCCACGATTGGACTTTGGCGTGAGAGTAAGTAAACATGCTTGTCAAAGAGTGTCAGAGTATATGTGTGTGAAATATGGTCAGAGAATTGTACCTTGTGGGGTGTTAGAGTACCCCTTTTTATAGGTGAGCAAAATATTAGGTTTTCCTAATATTTTGCTTGTTTCTGTTAGTGGGCTGGAGTGGGACCCTTATCGGATAAGGATCCGCTTATAATCGTATGTTGCGGATGCTAATTCTCTTTCGTGGATACTTGTTGATCCGCGAAGGGTTTGTCGCGTCCGGCTTGCTTCTTTCGAGCTGTGCCAATGCGGAATTAGGCTTAGTTCTGGCCCATTATGCTTTTATTTGCTTTATTTACTTAGTTGGGCCTGGGGCCCATTGTGATAGTACGGTTTAGGGTCAGAGGCCTGGTACACCTATTATACATTATCAGTAAGAAAGAACTTATGGTGTTCAAAGTTGATTTCGAGAAAGCTTTTGATTCTTTACGGTGGGATTTTCTGGACTTGGTAATGGAAAAACTTAGTTTTGGTCTTAAATGGCATGCATAGATATTCGAATGTCTTTATAATGCTTTCTCTTTTGTCCTTGTTAACGGGTCTTCTACATCTGAATTAAAAACCATTAGGGGCTTAAGACAAGGGGATCCCCTGTCTCCTTTCCTATTTATTATAGCGATGGAAGGTTTGCATATGCTCACGTGTAAGACTGAGGATGTGGGTTTATTTAAAGGTGCTTCTTTAGGTCATGTCAACATGAGTATTTCTAATCCTATCTACGCCGATGACGTTATTTTCATAGGTGAATGGTTATGGCTGAACACTCATAACCTCCTTTGCATGCTTCGTTGTTCCTACTTAATCTCTGGGCTAAAAAATAACATTAATAAAAGTAACATCCTAGGCGTTTGTGTTTCCTGATAAGATCGTTTCTAACATGGCTAATACCATTGGTTGTGGGGCTGCCAATTTTCCAATGAAGTACCTTGGTGTCCCAATTGGATGTAATATGGCTAGATGTTCTAGTTGGATTGCTATTATTACGAAATTATCTTCTAAGCTCGCTCTCTGGAAAGCTCGGTTGTTATTGGTCGGTGGTCGGCTTTCTTTAATCAAATCAGTGCTTGGGCACCTCCCTACTTACTATATGCCGATAGATCTGATGCGTATATCCATTCAAAAGAAGTTAAAGTCAATGCGTAATAATTTCTTTTTAGGTGGGGATATTGAAGAGAAAAAAATGACTTGGTTGCGATGGAAAAAATGCTTAGCTAGCAAGGATTTAGGAGGTCTCGGCATTTGTAGTATCTTTGGGCTTAATATTGGTCTTCTGTTTAAATGGATATTGAGGTTTCTTCGCTGCTCTTCCGACCTTTGGGTGAGAGTTATTAAAAACATATATGGGTCTCATGGAGGTATCAACGATACTTTTGGTAATCGTCATAGCCATAGTACTTGGGGTGGCATCTTATCCTCCATTAAGCGCATTAAACAAAAAGGTATTGACTTATTCTCTTACAGTGTTCGTAAAATTAAGGATGTGCTTTGACTCAGTTTTGGGAGGACACTTGGTGCGGAGACATGGACATGCACTTTTCTATTGCGAATTGGTTACCCATCCAGGATTTAAGTTCTGTCTTCAGGTGACAACCGCGTGGAAGAGTTGAAATGACCTAACTTTTAGAGTTACAAGCAAAGATCGGGAATGTTGTGCTTTCGGACCAGGGTGATACTTGGCAGTGGTCGTTAGACATATCTACTAGTTTCTCGGTCGCGTCCACGCGCTCTTTGATTGAATCCAAATCTTAGATACGACTCTTAATGCTACTCGTTGGATTCGTAACATCCCTATAAAAGTTATTATTTCTATTTGGAGATTGATGCTCAATAAACTCCGTTCTAGGGTTAATTTGGATAGAAAAGGTATCGATGTTGGTACGATCTGATGCCTTGTTTTTTAGGAGGATGTTGAAACGATTAACCATGTATTCTTCTCTTGTGGTATGGCGATGGATTTGTGGCTAAGTTGGCTAGGTGGTGGGAGCTTACATCCTGGTTTGTACTAATATTTTGGAGTGGTTTGAATTGCTTGGCTCTTTACATGTTTCGAATAAGGTGAAGCCTATTCTCGAAGGCGTTGGGGGACTCTATTGTGGTCTATATGAAGTTATAGAAATCGATTAATTTTTCTAATCCTCCTCCTAAGAAGGCGGTGGAATACTTGGGTTGATTGGTTGCGTAAACATATAGATTCTATAGTCCTTTTGTAATGTTCGTTTTCTAGCTTATGCTAGTTTCTATAAAATTACGTCGTTAAAAAAACTTAATGCTAAAAACACTAGACTGAAATATGAACAACCTAAAGCAACACGACCAATTAGTTTTGTGATGAAATCGTACATTACGTGTATGTTATGCAAATTTATGTGAGGGATTATGATCCTCTAATGTTTGTCCCTCATGTTTTGTAATGTTGAACCCATCAAATAAAAGAAAATTAAATAGTGGAGCCCTAATTGAGTAAAATATGTAACCCATTAAATTACTCCCTTTCACAACATCTCAACTTGAGGAGAACATTAGAGATTTGAAAATGAGAGTTTCAAAAATTACCAAATTAAATATGAAACATGATGTTGAAGCATAATTTGGTCGGGCCGGTCCTGACGACTCTCCTGGTGCCGTTCGTCGTCTTCCCGGGCCTTGAATAGTGCTGCCAACAAAGAAGAACCGGTTAGAAGGGGACCCGGGGCCGGAGCCCCGGGATCCACCCTCCGACGGTCAAGTCAGTATGTGTATAAGCATAGAGAAAAGTAGTAGGTTAAAGAGTAACCTGTTAGATTGTGTGGAATAGGAGGATCCCAGCCCTATATTTATAGGGTATGGATTAGGGTTAGGCTTGGATGTGGGCCGCTATCTGTCGGGCCTGGCCCATTCCCGGCCCAGTCCAGACTATACGTCTACAAGTCCCCCAGTCTAGTATGATATAGCTCTTGGCTATGTTATGCTAGACTTACGCTTTGTCCAAAGTTGTCTTCCTTTTGACCCGTAGGCCCAATCGCCCGTGTCCGTGACCCGTAAGTCCATGTGTCTGCTACGGCCGCCCATTACGGCTGTCCATGGCCCGTAGGCCCAACTCAGCAAGTAAGCCTATACTAGTATAAGTGGGCTGGGACGGTCCACACTATACGTCATCATGTCCCCCTAGTCTAGTAAGCGTGGTCGTAGCCACGGTTACTAGACTAAAAGGACTACTCGTATCGTCACGGAGACATTCGCACATACACCGCCATATCTATCTTCAAACTGTGTCAATCATGCCCTATCTTAGGCAGCACCCGCGTACATGTGTCGGGTGATTGTGCTCGGATGCTTGGTTTCCCGTGGCTGGACGGTAAAGACCCCGTAAGAAGAATACGTTTTCTATAGTCGGGGTAACACTAGCATTGGCAAGATACCATTCTCGTTCGTTTTTGACGAGAGGATAATGAGAAGGATTTATAATGATGAAGGCGGACCCCGTATAATAAAGGCCGACAGAGGACGTATTTCCGTAGCCAGGGTAATGCGAATATGGCATTCGACTTATGACCGACGGAAGACGTACTTCCGTGGCGGGTGATGCGAATATGGCATTCGACTTACGGCCGACGGAAGACGTAGCTACGAACTCATCGTTCGACATAAGAGAGAATCGCTGCATAGTGGCTGACGGCGCCCATTTATCCACAATATCACGGCACACAAGCAGGTCATCAAAAAATGACTCCGCATCACTTCCCCGGGAAGAGGAATCTGGCTTCGCACCAACAACGCCATCTTCAACCAAAGGTTCGATGGCTACTTTCTTAAAATTTGGTTCCCTGGAAACAAAATAACAACGACAGTTTACATATGCAACTCAAGAAGACACCTCGCACTATGTACAAAGCCATCAAAGCTTACCTCATAGGCGGCTGCAAATACTTTCGCTTCACGGGAGGTCTCAGATTCGCATCAGCACTCGGACCACTCTCCTTCGCAGAAGGAGCCAACATCGCACGATGTAATACACGTGGCGATCCTTTCGAAGACCCTGCCTCTTTTTGGCCAACATTAGCGACCAAATCAACAAGAAGAGGCCGAGGTACAACAAAAGAAGAAATCGGGCCAACACTTGGCTTATTTTTCTTAGGCTTCTCACTCACCAACTGAGACCCCATTCTCTTACTTACCAGCATGAAGGTGGTATAATTTTGTCTTTGACGGATCCCCAAGCGCTACGCTCATACGTGTGTACTCGTCAATCAACTCTTGACCAACGAATTTTTTCGCCCATTCCATGGTCTTACCAGACCCATAGTAATTAGCGCTCATGTTCTTAATATACCTCCGCATATATTCAGTAGAGTCTCCTTGGGACATTATTTTATCTTGTTGAGCTCTATAATGTATGTCAGATAAAGCAGACTTTCTCCTCCTAATTCGCTCCTCTATCTCCTCGTCAAAGCTCAGATGGGTGCTATCCATCCCCAACACTTCCATCGCCACCTCCGGTGACGCCCTAAGTTGAGCAATCAGAATCATCCACTCAGTATCAGACATAGTCGCAGCTTTGCGATCTAAAAACGCTAATCTATCCCTCGCTAAAGATAAATCTGCAATCAGGGGACCATATATACTAGTTTGGCAAGTATCACGGGGGCGTATGGGTGCATCCTAGTTTTTAAGCACGATTTACACGGTGATGTGGTATACGTGCCTCGTATATCCTCACATGGAGCTGATCCCTCCACACATTTATGAAGAGGTCACCCCTCTCCCGCATGATGAGGCATCCCCTCGAATATCATGTTATATTACAAGTCTTGTATTATATTACTTGTGCTCGGGGCAATATTTGAATTTGGTGCATACTTATTATATTTCACGACTTATTAAAATCAGTTAATATAATACTAAAAACATATCACAAAATAAATCAAGAGGGTTGAGATTAGATGAGTTACGGGCTGGATACCTCACTGCTTTAATAATAGTAGTAGCTAAAGAAGGATGACCATGATACACATATTAATTATGCGGCTATCACATCATAAGAATATGAGAATTTTATTGATAAACCACTATTTTTATTGACGAACAATGTTTTTATTTGCAAATCACTGTATATTTGATTAGAATAAAGATTTTTGTAAACAAAAATACATTGTTCAACAACCAATATAATGTGGTTCCATTCTAACATTATGTCCGGACGTGCGGATAAATAATCGTAAATAAATCGCACAGTCTTTGCAAATAAGGGATAAATATGCAAAATAATTTTTGTTAAACCTTTTAAGCATGTCGCTGTATGCGGCATTTTTTTTTTTTTTTACCAAGCCATGGCTGAATAAAAAAAAATGGTAAATATCGACAAGCGAAGCACGGCCGCGACATATTTTTTTGAAGCGGACCATAAATATAAAGAAGCCGAGCCGCGACATACTTTTTTTGAAGCGAACCATAAATATAGGGGAGCCGGTCCGCGACATAATTTGTGGAGCGGACCAAAAAAATAAAATAACACGTCTGGACTCGCGGGGCGCCGCGACAGGACTTTATAAGATAAAACACCCGGACAGGCGGGGCGCCACGACCGGACTTCATAAAATAATACGTCCGGTCGAGCGAGGCGCCGCGACCGGACTTTATAAACTAATACGTCCGGACGCGCGAGGCGCCGCGACCGGACTTTATAAAATAAAACGTCCGGACGGGCGAGGCACCGCGACCGGACTTTATAAACTAATACGTCCGGACGCGCGGGGCACCACAGACGGACGGAGTGGATGACCGCGGATACCCAAAAGGAAAATAAATATGGGCCGCGATATAATATTCGGAACAGGCCCGAGAATATACGGATAATTATAAAAGATATAGGTAATATCTTTTTATAAAATTAAAAAGTATTGGTAATTATCATGTTACCACTTTAAAAAGATATAATATCTTTATTAATTTAAAATGATTAGTAAATATTTTGTTACAAATTTAAAAGATATAGATAATATCTTTATTAAATTAAAAAGAATATGCGACAAAAATTACTAAGAAGCGCTGAGCATTCTTGTTGCTTGTACTTTGTATTTTTTGAAATATAAAAGTCATAATGAGATATACTTTATGTAGGTAAACTTATCCAGCTAAACTTCTTCCATTTAAGGTAGCATAAGTATGCAAAGTTGCAAACGACACTCATTTGTTTATGCGCCACGTGTTTGTTTTTAAAGATGAATCCACAGATCCTTTTTTTTTGTTTGACCAAATGGGATTTGCTTAGTTATGAGCGTATTTAACAAGCTAGGTCGACAGATCGTACCTTTTGAGGCGATTTAAATTAAATCCACGTCGTCAAGCTTTATGATTTGGTGAGTCAAGCTTTTACGCACGAAAAGTGTACAACAAGTAAAAAAAAACAAAAATACAAAGGTTTCAGATTTACCGACTTCCGGAACTGATTTTTGCTTCTCGGTAGTATGAGAACACGAAGCATAGTTTTTTCAGTGTCCCACGGATGGCGCCAACTTGTTGATGCAATATTTGGGTCGGGCTGGTCTTGACGACTCTCCTTGGGCCGTTCGTCGTCTTCCCGAGCCTTGAATAGTGCTGCCAACAAAGAAGAACCGGTTAGAAGGGGACCCGAGGCCGGAGCCCCGGGATCCACCCTCCGACGGTCAAGTCAGTATGTGTATAAGCATAGAGAAAAGTAGTAGGTTAAAGAGTAACCTGTTAGATTGTGTGGAATAGGAGGATCCCAGCCCTATATTTATAGGGTATGGATTAGGGTTAGGCTTGGATGTGGGCCGCTCTTCTATCGGGCCTGGCCCATTCCCGGCCCAGTCCAGACTATACGTCTACACACGATAATCTTATAAAAAGTTATTTGATTAACATTTCTTCATATTCTTTAGGAACAAGTTTCATGCTAGAATTTTTTTTCTGAGTTGTTTTAGAAGACAAAAATTTAATCCTAGAGGGCAACCTAATAAAAACATAAGAGTTATAATAAAAGGTTTTAAGTATGAATCTCATATGCTGCAAGTTTTTTTAGTCACTTGTACGTAAGGCTGTAAGCGAACTGAACGTTCAGCGAACCGTTCGTAAATCGTTCGCCGAGAAATTCGTTTATGTTCGTTTATTTAATAAATGAACGAAACACGAACAAGAATTTTGGTCCGTTTAGTTAAATAAACGAACGTGAACAAACGCTTCGTTCGTTTATTTACGTTCGTGAACGTTCGATTATGTACGTCCGATTACGTTCGACTATGTGTACTAATGATGCTAATATTGTAGTATGACTGTAAATTAAGATCATATTTTAGGATAATGATTATATATATAAGATGATTATATGGATCGTTTAAAATAAGAACTTTAGTTACACGTTCTTATATGTCCGTTTTGGTTTATATATGATCGTTTACGTTCATTTATGTCCGTTTATGCTCATTTATGTCCGATTTACGTTCGTTTAACTTATTAATGAACGAACATAAACGAACATGAACAAGTTTAAATTTAAATAAACGAACATGAACAACAATTTTGGTCCGATTATGCGTTCGCGTTCGTTTATTTGTTCGGCTAAAATTAAATAAACGAACATGAACATACCTCCGTTCGCGTTCGTCCGGTTCGTTTACAGCGGTACGTCTCAACTATATGATCAAGGATCGTGAAGAGCTAGTGATTTACCATGCTTCATAAGTTTCGCGAACAACAGTCCGGTGTCTACTTGTCCGGTCGCAAAATGTGTCTCGGGTGGGGTTTCCTCATAGAAAAATAATAATATTATATTGATTTTTCTGACAATTATAAGATCTAAATTCTTGAAAATATTGGTGATGATCGACTTTCAGTTTCAGTTCAACCAATTATTTTCTTCATTTTGTCTTTTTGATACCCATCTAAGATAATTTACCAATAACAAAGCACTTTTACAGTTTTACTAGTGATCTTATTGTATAAATATCTATTTTTGGTTTTGCATTATTATTAGGCTTCTTGTAGCCGCATGGTAGCATATGCGGTATATGAGCTTGGATGTAGCCGTATCTTTATGGCGTGACATTGTACGGTTTACATAGCTTTTCCCCTTAAAGCCGTCTTATATATTATTCTTAGGTTTTGCAACTTTTTTAGATATTTAACTATACGTCTATACTAATGTTTTTATATGACCTTTTTGGTATAGATATGGACATCTGTGCAATCAAATCCAATTTCTATGATTAGATAGACAAATTTTTTAAAGGGTCAATTTTTGTTTTGTCTCAAGGTGACACCTCTTGAGACAAATTACCTCACTTTATTGGACACTTTCAAAATGCCTCATAAACAACTTATGCGACTTCCTAATATGTACACACCCCTATCCACTAATCATTGCTAGTGCTATTGTTTAAGATACAAGTAATGTTTTGTAAGAATATGTAAGAGTACTTTTTATGCGACGTAAGAGTACTTTTTTGTTGGTACTTTTTATACTTTTTTAAAAGATGTTTTTTAATATTTAAAGTTATGCAACTTGTATCATCTTAACTTATTTTCTTATGCGACTTAGAAAATGCAATAATACTGTAAGTACTTGCGATTAGACCTTTAATATTTATGTGACTTGTACCATTTATCACTGTTAAGCTATCCTCATACTATTTACCCCCGTGATCGATTGATTTTCCTTGGATTAAAATGGCGAATTCAACATCATTGTGAAACACTTGTAAACTATCCCCTAATAAAAACACTGTTAAACATAACCCATGATCGATTGATGTTTCACGGATTAAAATGGCCAATTCAACCGAAATATTTGATGCCAATGTAAGTTTTAAGGTCTAAGATGCATTTCTTGTCGAATATTAAAAGTAAGTTGCTATCCTTTAAAAATCATGAAAGTATGTTTAGGAATAGTGTGTTTGGTTCCTGGTTAGATTTTACAAATAACTCAAATGATAACCACTTGTTAAATTATGTTCTTCAACAAGGAACAAGAGAGCGATAAGAGTGATTTTAGGGATCGGGAGACTGATGCTGAATTGGAAGTTAAGGAAAAGATATCGCTTCTTGACTGGGTTGTTAACGAAAAGTTTGGGTGTACGCTTGAGTTTGTTACATACAAATCGGAATTAGGATCACAGTTTTGTAGAGGTATTGGTGGAATTGATGGGATCCTTCGTTATCAGGTTGATTTTTGTTCATTTGGTGAATCATCTGATAATGCTGATAATGATGCGGAAGATAATTATGATGATGCGGCAAGTTATGATTCAGATTAGCAGTTAACTACGTGGATTGCTTCAGTAGATCGCGATGATGATAGAGCTTGATAAAGATTTATGTCGAGCGTCATTGTGTTCTATATAAGCTAGTTTTTGTGTAGGTCGCTATACCATATGCTTGATCGTTATGTTGGTTATCTTGTTTTTATTTAAACTTTGTTTTGGAACTTGTTAAACTCTATATCGAGATTTTTAGGTCGTTCTTTTGGTCTTGCAGTTGCTCTTTTTCAGTATTGCCTTGAAGTTATAAAAATTAAATAGCTTCTCAACATTTTTATGTCTTGAAATATCTATCGACTGCATTTTCACCATGGCTAACAAGTATTAGTAAACAACAAAAATGCTTGCTGAATCCCGGTTTCCGGTTAGCGAAGTTCCTGGAGGTGTTAAAATCAATCTACATTCCATAAGAACATGCGGTGCAGACAAAAGCATCGGTAGTTGGACTTTTTAAAGTCAAAGTTACTGCTTTTCATACGCTAAATCGATGTGCATTACATTTTATTTTCAAACTCCAAATTTGCTTATGCATTTGGTATCATTATAGAATACAAAGCTATTGTCACTCTTTAAGATGCAACTAACAATCTCGTATTGATTTTGAAGGTAAAAAGTTAGTCACTTGACTTCAAAAGTCAAAACGTACCTCTGTTTCTGAAACATAACTTTCTGTTTTGTAACTCAGGAGTCGCAAAATACCTATAAAATGGTAAAATCTTGTAACTATATATATGAAGTTATGAATTAAAACATAAAAGAAAGATCGACACCTTAAAATTTAAACTCATGGTGAAAACTTTGAATTATTTACACCACCATAAACCATTTGCATCATGATTCTTATTCACAAAATTTTGCATACTTTTAGCAACAATTACTATAGATAATGGTCTTCTAAAGCGGCTAATGATGAGTGACGAAGTAAATTTCTTGACGATCGAACGTTTTTGAGTGTCATCATCAGCTATTGTCTTTCACCTTCGACTTCAGCAAACTGAAGGCTTAACTGAGAGTAACGATCATGCATTTCTTTTAGTTCACTATCGACATTAACATATTTCCCTTTTATTTCATGAATATCTTTGATCAGTTCTTTTATGTCCCTAAAGCTCTTGAAGATTGCCTCATCGTCATTGTGTGTTTAAGGAAAGAACTGATACGATACCATGTTTGGTGGCATTTAAAGACGCAATAATAAGATGATATCACGTGTTTAGAAAGACACATATACCTTTGGAATTTGATGCTCAGTTTCTTTTTATTCCGAAGTGCTTCGGCAAGCTCAATTTCCAAAGCATGAACCCTTTCCCATGCATTTACATTTCCCGAAAAATCAACAAAATATGGGTATATACCTGACGTAATTGTGCAAGCTCTCTCTGTAAATCTTGAACACTCGGGTCGTAATTAGTTAATGGAAGAAGTGCATTATCATTTTTCATTCTTTCCAACTGCCATAACATACATGTTAAAAACTTGGATTGAGATCATAAGTATTATGTCAAAAATAGTACTTAATTAAATATGTTGATAATATACCTCTTCATCTAGTTGCTCCATACAAGACCTCAAATGTTTTGCTCTAAATTGATCATTGACAACGGTTAGTTGCTTTGAAGAATCATTATTGACTAATGAATCCTCATCGCCTCCATATGCACGATCTAAAACTCCATGCAGACGAATGTTCAACAAATTAACTCACATGTTAGGGAATGTAATTTAATGTTGAGATCTGGATTCATACCTGAATGGCTAGTGAGTGTTCAGATTCACTGCTTTGATTCGAACCATTTACGCCCTTATAACCATTCTGCTCTTTATGATCAATCTGCCATCAAATCAAAGAAAGTTCTTCGCTAACTTTCATCTTTTCATCCTCACATTCTTGTAACAAGCCAACAAGCTTTTCCTTCTCTTCTCTACAACACTCGAGACTTAAAAGAGCACATTCCAGTTTCGCATGTATCCGATCATAATCCGGCTTATTATCATACTTCTTCATACTCTCCATTTCTTCAAGAGCGTCTTGTAACTTAAACAACATTTCCTCGTTATCTTTTTTTAACAGAAAGTTGTTGCTTTAGGTCTGTGTTCATTCAAGTAGATTTGAATTTGAAACGATTACTGGGTGTTCGTGTGTGTGTTTTTTTAGTCTGTGTTCATTCAAATGTTTTCATTTTTTTCACAAATACCTATGTTGCTTTATAAAAAAACAAAATTATATAAATAGTATTTCAATCAATTAATCGCATAAGAATTAATTACTAAGGGTACAAGTTGCATAATATTTAACTATGTTTTATTTTGGTTAAAACACTTTCTATAAAGTAAAGTCGCATAAGTTTTGATACTAAATGATACAAGTCGCATAACTATTAAACGTCTTATTACAAGTACTTACAGCACTGTTACATTTTCGAAGTCGCATAAGAAAAAAAAATAATACAAATTGCATAACTTTAAATATTAAAAAACATCTTTTAAAAAATATAAAAAGTACAAGTAAAATAATACAACAAAAATGGCAAAAAAGTACTCTTACTCTCTTACACATTCTCACAAAACCCTACTTTCATCTTACACAATAGTACTATCAATGATTAGTGGATATGAATACTTGTATACATTTTAGAAAGTCGCATAAGTCGCTTATGTTGTATAAGCCGCATGAACATTTTTGAAAATGTTTAATATAGTTGGTTGTCTCAAGACGTGTTACCTTGGGCAAAACAAGAATTGGCCCTGGGTACACTTTCATGTTACATTGCTACATACCATAAATTCTAGCACACTGAAAGTTGATTCTATTTTTGTCTTGTAGTGACGATAATGGCGGACCAAACACCAAAAGTTACGAGTTACATATTATAAAAAGGGTAAATTACACCGTTGGTCTTTATGGTTAGGCTCGATTGCGGATTCAGTCCCTAAATAATGGAGGTTGATGTCGTTAATCCCTCAAGTCTATTTTTGTTACCCGTTTGGTCCCTCGAGCCCCGTTATACGTAACTGATGTTAGTTTTACTTTTTAACGATAGGCATTTTAGTAATTTCAAATTTTTTTGTTTTTTCACCTTTGGTCCCTGACTTAAAAATCCCAAATATCTTGTGTCTTTTTTCTCATTTTTTTGAACACGTCTTTTTCTCATTTAATAACGCTAAAATCACTTATTTTTTGTTCTTTTACATCACTGCATGAGTCTTTTATTACTTTTACTTTATTCATTAATCATACTAACAAAATACCAGTAAAAACATTAATAATTATTTCATTAATATAGGGTCTTTATCTTCTTCTCATAATTCTTTTACACTTAGCTCTCCCTCACCCTTTTACTCTACCGTAAATACATCACCACCACCATTGGATCGCCACCACCACCACCATCAATCTCGGTGGGTTAGCGATGCTTGAACTTGGACCGGCATCTATTTTCGGCTTTTGGATGATATATATGGAGATTGTAGGAGTGATCCCAGATGAGGTTACATTTATTGGGGCTTTATCCGCGTGTAGCCATGCAGGTTTGATTAATGAAGGGTTCTGGCTATAACTAATAAGTACTTGATGCAGCCATTACCTGAGCACTATGCGTGTATAGTTTACTTGCTTGGAAGAGTAGGGAGGCTAGAACCCGCTTTTAAAATGGCGAATGAGATGAAAATAGATGGTAATGTGGGAACGTGGGGTGCTTTGCTTGATGCTTGTCGAGCGGGCAAGGATCTGAATTTGGCTAAATTTGCTGCTAAGAAGCTTTTGGAGATCGAACCTGAAAAGCGTTCCAATAATGTGATGCTATCGAACCTGAATGCAAAGGTGGGTAGGTGGGAAGTGGTGGAGAAAGTGATGGATTCATTAAAAGAGGGTAAAACAAAACAGTACTATGTTTTTAGGGGAAAGTGTTAACAGTTACATATACGTATTTTTTTATTGGGGTCACAAAAAGAACTTTTCTTTTTGACTGTATATCAATTAATTGTAATACTTAATTTTGCTTTTCTGTATTCAATGAAAATAACTTTTGGATAGCTTTTTCACATTTTGATGTTACCTTTTTTACTTTAATTAGAAATAAAAATATATAAAAAAGGTTCAACTTTTTTTATGACTTTTGGTTACCTAAAAATGAACTCTAAGCCTTTATTCATTTGATCAAGGTGTCGAAAACATATCGATGAGCAAAAAGAGTTCAATCTCATAACACTTAAGCTTATCATCTTGACACTTTTTCTTTCTAAGATTTTCGATAGAAATAATTTTTACTTTACTAATATGCACCACTAAAGCACAATTAATTATCAAGTTATTTTGATTCTATGGATAAAAAATTCTCTAAATCAAACAATTTCTCAAATTACAACAAATGACACAAACTTATTTATATTTTTTTCAAATTCGTAGTTTAAATGATACTACAATATTTCTTTTTGAACGTTTCCGTGATTATACATGTAGTTGATTGTTCATAATATTTTAATTGCAGTCAATGGCGGCAACAAAGCAAAATGTCTAAACTTTTTTTGTCAACAAGCCCTTGAATTAAACATTTTATGGTCTTATAGACATAGATAATGACTTCGTAGAAGTGTTGTTAGCCTATGTTTCTTTAGTTATTGAACTCAAACATGTCCTCTAAAAGATTTAATAGTTTTTGTCTTTGAGTTATTTGTAGCATTTGAAATTGCATTAGAAGATTTAGTGAATTTTATAACAATATAAAATGCTCAGCTTTATGATCACATTGACATGTTAAACTTAAATATGTTACTGTGTAATACTCCCTCCGTCCCATATTAAGTGTCTATTTTTGACTTTTTGAATTCTTTTTTCATAAACTTTGACCGTAAATATTTTTCTTTATGTTATATAATGCTTACTGAAAATTATACCAATGAAAAATACATTCGAAACTCTATCCATTCATATATTTTGCAGTGAGTATCATATAACATAAGAAGAAATAATTAAGGTCAAAGTTGAAGAAAAAAGACTTTAAAAAGTCAAAAATGGACACTTAATATGGGACGGAGGGAGTAATATTCATGTCATATGTTAAATAAGCTATAATCACTTTTGTGCTCTTGCTACATCATAACTTTTACGTAAAACAAAAAAGATTCAAGATCAAATAAACGTTAATAACCCATTCTTCACCGTTAACAATAAACATCAACATCTCATTCTTAAAAAACAACCACCAATTTCACGGTTAACAAATATAAAAAATTAAGATAAAAAACAGAAACAAAACATATAAGTATATAAAGATCTCGGATTTATTAATTTCCTCAACAAGACATCAAAAATCTATTAGAAAACCCATCATTGATTTCAAAAGTGTTCCTGAAACCCAAAAACAAATGAACCAAGGAAATAAGTATTTGGTCATTTAGTAGGTGAGTTGGTGTCTTGGTGATGATGATGAATTCACACGAAAAAGAATTTGTTTTTGTGAATTCATCTACCTACTGGAAGTTTAAATTAATGTAATTTACATTCAATGAATTCACACCAAAAACAACAAACCCATATGCAAAATAAGAAAAAAAAGTGTGGTGTCTTTGTGATGATATATAATTTACTCCATTAAACTTAATATACCTTTTTTTCTTGAAAAATCAAAAGAACATCTACCTACTGGAAGTTTAAATTAATGTAATTTACATTCAATGAATAAGATGTATTTTGATGACGTTGTGTAAATATTGATTTTGGTGTTTGTAAAAAAGTATATTGGGATTTATATTTGTATGGTGTATTAGAGTTGTAGTGGGTAAAGATGTAAATGAAGAAGAAAAGTATTTGAATTTTTGGTTGATAGTGATGGTCTGATGGATGAAGATGAAAATGGAAATAAGAAGAAAGAAGGCATATGGATTGGTGGTGGGTAGTTGATGGTGTTGGTGTGGTTGTGATTTGATAATAACAAACATAGATAGAAAAGTATTGATAAGAACACACATGGATGATTGCAAAAGATAAATGTTAAAGAGAAAAGAAAGAGAAATGAGAGATAGCGTTAAGCATCAATCTGTTAAATTTTGATCGGTGATATTAGTCAGGGACCAACAGTGCATTAACATACTTTTAATGCGAAATTATCATAATACACATCATTGACGAAGCGACTTAACGACCATTCATCCCTTGAGACTAAACACGCACCAAAATGACCACTTTTGGGACCATTTTCACCGATTTTCAAAACGGGGGACTGAATCCGCAAACGGGGTGGAGTTTGGGGACCAACAATGTAATTTACCCTTATAAAAACTACAAAAAAATCGTAACCCAAAATTTAAGAACCATTTGCATTTTAGAAAAATCGATATTTGACCTAATTTAATTTACACTTCACATGAAAAATCATTAGGGTTCCCGTAAACCTTTATTTGTGTGCACATGAGTGAGAATATGCTAACTATATTATATTGTATATACAAAAAGCAATACTTGGGAGTCGTGTATGTTTTCACGAACTCCAACACTAAATAAACGAGAATAGTTCGTGGGGTTATTGGTTCGTTGCAAAGTTAGTTCTTAATGACTAACTTTGCAACGGAAAGCTAACCCAAAGACTATTTCGGTAAAAAAAATTCAGAATTAATTTACGAAAATAGTCATCGAGGTTATCGGTCATTTGCAAAGTTAGGCCTTAATGACTAACTTACTACACAATGTACAAAAATAGTCCTTGAGGTTATCTGTCCGTTGCAAAATTAGTCCTTAATGACTAACTTTGCAACGAAATGCTGACTCAATGACTATTTCGGTAAAAAAATTCAGAAACGCTTTACGAAAATAGTCTTCGGGGTTATCGGTCTTTTGCAAAGTTAGTCCTTAATGACTAACTTACCATACGGAAATAGTCATTGGGTTATCGTTCCGTTGCAAAGTTAGTCCTTAATGTAAAACCTCGCTCCCCGCAGCACAACGGGGGTGTAAACCCTCGTTTCTTACATATATAGAAAATGAGCACGTAGGCTCAGACATTGCATCGAGTGTATCAAAAATCAGATTTCAAGTATAACAATTCATAATATTCGTAAATGAATGAGTTTTTTCTTGTTTACATTATTTCGGTAGAGTAAATTTTTGACTAAGATGTAGATAACCTAATCGGGGTAAACTTGTAACTGTTTCAAAACCCAATTCTCTGACTGTTTATGTAGTGAGACATCTTGCGAACACAGCAATATATTTGACTACTAGGTGACCTTGGAGCTAGGTGTTTATATAACGATAAGACACACAATGTCGGATATGTTTTTTGTTGTTGTCATAACTACTTGTGATATATTATGTTTAACATAACATGTGTATATTAGCTGTGTTAATTGAAGAAAGTGGTTGAGAGATGAGTCTAACAATTCAAGTAAAATACTTACACCACAAAGTTCTTTTGTTTAAAAATTAAAATTACTATTCGACACAACTCATAAAGAAAATCTTGGATTCGTATGAATGCTACTAATGCTGTTATAATTTGGCAAACGTACACCTAACTTTACCTAAGATATAATAAGATGGCCAGTCTCCAGATGTTGAAGAATGGGAAAATATAAATGAATCACAATTGATCTTAAGCCTCAAAGAAAAATGATAAAATGAGGCACAACATGAATAGAGATGTCAATGTAAACCAACTAGCTAGAATTGATACCTTAGGTGAATATCGAGATCATATCGACCACTATAACATTAAACTACGAGTCTCTTAAACTACGTCGAACCAATGATCAAAACACGTTCTCATAACTAGCGTGCCATACTTTACAAAATCAACATAAGCACTCTGAGAGTTTAGTCCCGTTGATCGATATGCTTAGACTTGTAACTAGCATATCAACCTTATGAAATTCTTTACCTTGAACACATTTCTCAACCTCAAAGGAATTGCATGCAAATGGTAGTAGAATGCTCGTGGACTCATGGAATAAGAGTACAAATTTTCCCCATTGATCTTCAAAGTGAAAATCAAATTAACGCACTAACGATTTACTCGAACAAATGATCACACAAGACATATAACATATGCACTCGATGATAATTGTATAACTTCATGCAGAATTGGTAAAAAAACCATGCAAATTGCATTGAAAATCGAGCTTGTAAACATGATTATCAAAATGCACATACATTAAGTGGAAATATATGGATATATAGCAAGAAAGGTCTTAAGATTCATAGATCATGTGAGGAAAATACACATACAAAAACAAGCTCCCCAAGAAAAGGGTTATAGAAGGCACACCAGTAATAGAAGAAAACAATCACCGAACAATTTTCAAGTAGAATTGTTGCCCAGACTTCTTCACACAAAATCAAAATGCTACTTTCCAACACGAGAGATATCGGTCGTGGGAGATGAACATAGCGAAGAGTTATAGGTAGAAACCAATAAGGCCAAGGATCCTTCACTCCAAACTCTTCTAATAGGGTACGAAATGTTGGTTAGAGGCGAGATATGAGAACACTTCCCACTCGTCTTATGTAAGGCACAATTACAATTTCGATGATAGGGGCGCCTTGTGATCTCCATATCTCCAGATGCAAGACATCCTTCGAATCCACCAACACGAAAAAATCCATCTCCGGCAGTTAACCCGGAGGCCATTCTTTGTTTACCAAACACCTATCAGTGGAAATATAATATGTGTCAACTGTCCTGTAGTTTATGTTGCTAGTTTTCACTTGTTTTTCGAGGCTGTTAGCAAGAAACAAGACAATTTTGAGGTCATTTAAGAGTGTGTGGTATATACACATTTGTGGTATATAAATGTGGTGTTTTTGCATCGTCATTCTGTTATTTTTAGGTGGTGTCTTGCTTAAGTTTCTTTCCTTTTTTAATTAAGTGCTAAACCTAAATCTGTCACAAGATATGTAGTGAGTCACAAGTTTCTTTCCTTTTTATTGAAGTTGTTATAGTACAATAATAGAAATAATGGTAACTCTATGATATAATTTTATACTTAGCAGTTAAGGCGTAGCTTTTGCGTTTTTAAAACGTGGCTTAAGACGGCTTAAAATATGAAAATATTTATATATTTATATCATATTTCATATATATTGAGTTTACATAAAGCGTTGTACATATGAATAAAGTTAAAAAACTATCCTTACATGTAATATTCTTCATTTTGAAAAGAAAAAAAAATTATCGGAGTTGAATCTAAAAGGCTCGTCACGCCTCATGCTTTAGCGCGCCTTATCGCGCCTTTTCACGTCTTATCTCACGCCACGCCTAGAGTCGACGCCGTGGTCCATTTCGTAACGTGGAGGCCACGCCTCACGACTTAGCGACGCCTTGGCGCCGCAAAAGCACGCCTTATAGAACACTGCTTCCTATACGTCACAAAGTCATTGTCAAAAAAAAACACACACACAGAAATTAAAAAAAAAAATTACATTTATGACAACGGATCTTCTAAGTTCTAACATACTAGATTACCAGATAAACTTCTAAAACAAAGTACATCATGTTCCTTTCATTAAAAACTTAATTAGTTCTGGCCAGTTAAGAGATCATAGACCATTAATCATGTAAGTATTAGTCCATAAACATCGTATGAATGCATGCATGTGTATTTGTAATGCATGTATATGTATTTGTATACAAAAAATTAATGTATTCATGTGAGTATATATACCCACTTTTGATAGAATCAAGGTAGATAGGAATATTTGTAGTATGTTACATATTTATCTAAGGTTTCAAAATCTTGTAATAAACGTTTGGTTTTATCAAAGTTTATGAAAGAATATTTTGTCTATACACTCACGACAATGTAGAACCATTTGTTTTTAGTTTTATCTAGAAACTCACACAAAAAAGAGTGAAGGAAGAAATAAAAAATATATGAATTTATCTTGACTTATTATGTTTCATTCTTTTAGATGATTGTAGTATTTAACTGTACTCGCATGTTTACTTTTTTGTTTATGTTATAGTGCAAACTGTAAGAAAACAAATAGTTTGGTAATCTTGTAAAATGTTATAAAGCATATATTATGGTCTACAACACTAAGTTACAACTTAAAAGTACAAATTATAAGCCATGAAACTTCAGCCTATAAGGGTATGGGTTAAAACCCAATATACATTTATATTATTTAAGTAATTAAGGGTTGCTTATGTTTTTTAGCTTATGCTTATTCTTTAAAAAAGGTCCAAGCTCTTTGAAAATAAGTGCTTATTAGATTGACTTACACGAAAATGTACATAGAAAAGGCTTTTATCGTCGTATTTGCGCTTTTCAAGTTTTGTTGCCAAAGAAAACAAAAACAATTGTTAGATTTAACAGGCACATGTAGAATCGTAGACAATTTACCGCTTTAACACAATGAAGAGTTCGTTTCCAGGTTAATTTAACAAATACAGTACGTGATGTCTTCGCAACGAAACTATTGATAGTAATATTCATTCACTGATCCGATAATATCAACAAGATTAACATTTGTATATTTTCAAACTCCAAAATAAAAATACACAATATGATCGAACCAATCAACATTTTTGAGGTTAAAAACAACATATTAAATGGTCTACATTTAGAAATTAGAAGAAGAATATGTTTTCAAGGCATAACCATTATAGGATTTACTAGAAAATGGAAATTAAGGTTGGACATAGGCAGACTTAAGGGCAAAGTAATAGGGTGAGAATTCTGCCAAATGGTTTAATTAGACATTTTATGAGTTTGACGTTTAAGTACGAGCTTTTTGGGAATAACATTCAGTTTAAATAGACATGAAACAAATTCCACAACCACCATTACCTAATACAGTATAAAATTTTGTCTTCACTATTCACATTATTTTTTTAAAGCTCAGTCGAATGAAACCTGCATTGGGCCTTCAGCATCTCGGGTATATGTGGACTTATTGTTTATAAGATGAACTCAACAAACTTAAAACTATGAAGCAAGGTTACTTAATAAGCTTTAAAAAAGACAAATTTCATTTGGCAACTTTTAACTAATGAGTAATGACTTTAACAAGTGTCCCAAAAAAAGAACAACAAAAAAACAGCACATAATATATACTCAAAATAACCACACACGTCACACGTGACTCTAAATGTTATATTGTATTAATTAAAAAATCAAAAAAAGAAGAATTTTCAAACTGGCGTCCCCTCATCTCTATTTTTAAAGACAAGAGAGTACAATCCATATGGAACTAGAATCTATACTTCTATACTATATACTATTATATAAAGTGTTTAGGACATCTATATTTAGAAATCTTAAAATTTTTAAGTAATCAAAACATTTCTTCTTTGAGAAATATTTGTGATAATTTTATCTATATACTCCAAACATTAATATATAATTAAATATTATAACTGAAAATTTAATTGTCTTTCATAAATTATATGCATTTCGTAACAGCTCATTCAATATTATTTCGTAACAGCCCACACACAAAAAAACCACCTATATCATAATGTCTTTTTAAGCCATGTTTTTAATATATATTCTAACCTACTGATTATAAATACCACTAACACACAAAGAAAATCTCAAACACCAGCTACAAAAAAAAAACATCCTCCCTCGCACCATGGACCGCCTTGTTAAACTGGCCTTTAGTAAATTCCCTAGTCTTGCTTCCCTAGACCTCTTTTTCTTCCTTCCAGAGCATCATTACCGTCTGCACCCTCTTAACCAGATACTCCGATTACCATAATGTTTGCCCTTACCTTTATACAAAGGTGTGCATTTTCATGCTCCTTTACCAAGCAACCTGTGTTTGTCTTTTCTTCAAGTTGTTTAACCTCCAACTTTCTTTGATCCACTGCAACATCATCGTTACTATCTTGAATTAGCTAAGTTTCACGATTTTCTTGAGCTCCCTGTAGTTCCACCTCAAACTAAACGTGCTTTCGAACGTGTACTCCATGGACCCGTATTTTAACACAAGGACCAAGTTGCTTCAACCCAACTTGTTTAGAACCTCCATTCTTTTGTACATTATTCCCATCAAGCTTTCTGATGTTTAACCTAGTATTCATACTAGTCATTCTTCTTTAACCTTGCTACAAACCTTGTCAAGTTATTTTTTAACCAACTTTACCAACAAGTCCCACAAGCCGTGTGCTAAACCCGTTGTAATAATTGATCTACCAACCTTTAGAAATCCCTAAAGCTTTGATATTTACACCTCAAGTCTACAACCTCGATACACCTTGTATTCAAAGTAATTAATTTTCTTGAATCCCAAGACAAAGCTAAACCTTACTTGTCTTCCAGGATCCACCAAGAATTGAATTCCAAGAAACCGCAGACACCTTCAAACTTCAATAGTTAAATATTTTATATAAGCAACTATACCTTGAATCCCTTTACCTTTCAACTTGATCACCTCTAGAACCTAAAAAACAGCAACTCAAAGCTTAAATATTCAACCTTGTACAAACCAATTTGAAGTTTAAACCTTGTTGTGTTAAACCTATGTAACGGGCGGGGATGTGGGACGCACCTCATCCTTTGTACTTAACTGTTTTTTTGAGTAATAAAATTTACCGGGGAAACCCTTTACCCAAAAAAAACCATTGCAATGCCAACTTTAATAAACCAAGACTCTTGCAAAAAAACCCAACAATCTTAAGCCTTCAAACCCTTGATCGAAATCTATTTGGAACAGAACTTGCATATTCTGGACCAGCAAATTTGACCTCCCGCATCTCTTTCTACAAACCCCTGATTGAAGATCCCTCTAGTGAGATTCTAGATCTATGTTTTTTTACCTAAGATTTGAATTTCACAACGATTCAACAGTTAACGAACTCACAATGTCAAGTATCCCACCACTAATATATCATATCAACAATCTATGTGTCTTTAGCCCACTTAGGATTGCTACAATATCATAACAACAAGTGTTTTAGTTACCTGCGCGTTGCGGTGAAATGATTCTCGTTAGTGTAGAATAATATTTGTGTAAGTTTTTCTTTTTAAAACATAGATATCAGAAATAGAACTTGCGACTTTTAGTATAATAATGATATGCTCTCAACTAATACACCATCAAAAATACAAAAAACAAAGTTAAAGAAGATAAATCTTAAAAAGTCAAATTATAATGAACTCATATTAAAGGAAAATTTTTGTAATAATTATAAAAAGTTAAAAAATTAAAATTGTAAATATAAGATGAATAGTAAAATTTTCTAATAATTGATATTGAGAGAAGATGTTTAAATGTGAACCATTCAAAATATAGAAACCTCAAGGACATAGTAGTATTTCAACTTCTAATATCTAATGGTAGGGGTGAGCATGGGCGGTTTTTTGTGGCTAAAATCAAACATAGAATCAAAAGTTCGATTTTAAGTTTTTTAAATCCAAACCCACACTAAAAATTTGGTGTGGTTTTTTTTGTCTTTTTACATTGAAGACCATATTTTCTACAAGTTTGAAATCACTTTCGCAAACAATTAGCGAATATAAAAATAATATGAGTAAAAGTTGAATATTTTGTAGAAAATAGTAAGGTTACGTAACATGTATATAAAGAGGAGATGCGGGAACATATATGAGATAAAGAAAACTAAGTTTACAAATTCATTATAGGGTTTCCTAAATAAACACCTGTTTCGAATATTTAATACACGTTTATCTTAGTTTTTAAACTTTGGTGATTACTTCTATCAAAACTAATAAGGATATGTATCAGTTTTATGAATATGAGTATGTGGCAGTTCGGTTTTTCGGTTTGGGTTTTTGTATAAAACTACAAAAACCCAAACCAAAACTTTTGGTGTTTCTAAAAACCAAAACTGCACCATCGGTCTTTTAGTTTTTGGTTTGGTTTTTCGGTTCTGTTGCTCTCCCCTAATACTCATATCTATTTTAATTCGAAAAAAATAGAAAATAAATAAAACAACTTCTTTTTAACTTTATGCAAAGTCATTTGTACTTATATAGTTATAATATCGTGCACGCGGCAGTTTTTTACATAAATTTTTCATTATGTATTACTATCTATTAATATATTTTATAGAGTTTTGTTGACCGAAGAATTTGACTCGGTTTTATTGGTATGGTGTTGAAGTTATCATGTTTAAAATATTATGCGTGTTTAATACACTACTACACAAACTGGTTTTTTTCACGGTAAAATCCGTTTGAAATCCCGTGGGTAAAGGCCTTTATCCACGGATTTCACACTGAATTATTCCAATGGAAAAACCCTCGTGGGTAAATATTTTCCCACTGATTTTCTCACCGAACGTTGACTATTTCCCACGGATATTACCGTCGATAATCTGCGAGTTTGATTTCCCACATATTTCCCATATTTTCTAGCAACCATTTTTCACATATATTCGACGTTTTTTTGCCACAGATTTCCCACAGTTATTTCCCACTGATTTCTCACGAATATTTTCCCACTGATTTTCCACATGTTTTACCAACAATTTTTGTCACAGATCTCCCACAGTTATTTCCTATTGATTTCTCACAAAGATATTCGTCGTTTGTTTGCCACAAACTTTCGACAACTATTTCTGACAAAATTATTTCCCATTGATTTTTCTAGTGTGAAACCCGTAGCAATGGAAAAATATATATAACTATTACATCTAGCGATTATTTATATTTCATATATTTACATAGAAATCATCTAAAAGTTAAATGCACCAACAAAAACCAATTAAAATATGATAATCCAATTTCCAAATTATGATTACGTAAGTCAAGAAGTCTTAATCTAGAGACCTGTATATACAAATCACTTGTTTCAACTCTAGTTTACAAATATACTCAAACCCACTTGTTTTAACACTATCTACTTCATACTTAGGCATAACAAGTATTCTTTTATAACTTTCCAAGGTCTATTCCGTGATCTTTACAATAATCTTTGTCACTTGATGGTTATCCAACTTGTTTCTGGTCAACGAAAATACAAAACCAAATTAGTTGATATAACCAAAACTAAAAGCCAACAAACATTAATTTTAAATCTATTTAGATCTAAAGATATTACTGTAAATATAACAAAGACAAAAGAAATACTTTAGATCCAATGAATACCCAATAAAATCCATGGATCTACATATATGACTCCGAGATCTAACCAAATTAGACCCATGAACTGTTCGAGTGTCGGTGTTTCAGTGTTCGTCGTACATAGTGTGTGTAGCTTGGTCACAAGTGGTGGTGCTACGAGTAATGTATGTGGGTTGTTTATCGATTGTCAAAGTGGGAGGTCCAATGGTGATGGTTGTAGATGGCAAAGTGCTAGAGAGATAGAGAAAGATGGATGTATGTGAGGTAGATATGGTAGAAAGAGAAGTGAAGTTAGATTGGTTTTGTGGTAGATTAGTGGCTTCCATCTTACTCATTAATATTGCCATGTTGGCAATCCATGTGAACAAATCCAATGGCCAAAATGCTCACTTACAAACATTAAATATAATTTGTTGACTACACTTTTAATCTTACTGGAGTACTTTTTTTACCATCTTAAAATATACAAGGGCCAAATTTATTTTGTAACGAAGTTATATATATCATCATCCTTTTAGATCACGCACACATGCTAAAACAAAAAACGAGCTAAAATTTAGTTGTTATTAAAACGTATATTTAATACTTTTAGGTACAACTTTATATCTCATATTTTTATGTTTAACAAAAACTCACTAACATCCGTATTTTAATAATTAACAACTCCTTGAGCTGCAACTACCAAAGGAACAATACACTTGTATGTATTTTCTACTTTTTTTAAATCAACGGTATCTAATTCCGTCTTTTCCAGGATAATAGAGTAGGTGAGATGTACACAGCTCTACCTCCATTTGAAGTTAGAGAGGCTGCTTCCAGAGGAAACTGGCCTTGCAAAGAGTGCGGATCGAATCTGTGGTATTTACAAGTGTGAGAAATTACCGACGAATCGGTGGTGTTTAATATCTGAAACCGAACCGTACAAGGCGGCTAACCGGACATGTGGTACCCGAAATGAGTGTTATCCGCAGTTCGGGTCACTGTTAACCATTTTAGATACTTAACCGTCTTTCCCGATCTGAAACCGACACGAAAATGAACAGGTTCGGGTTTAGTCTATATATATTTTGGGTCAGTTTGGGTCGACCCACCTAACTCGTTTATTAAACAGGTCAGGTTTGGGTTGAGAATAAATTAAGTGGGTCGACTCACCAACCTGTTTATGATTTTTTTTAAATTAAAGATTATTTATAGTTTATTATACCGGTCAAATGGGTTAAACATGTCGACTCACAAACCCGTTTAACTCGTGTAATATGCTAAGTTTTGTATTTAAAACAAGTTAATTGAGTCATGTTCGGGTCTGGATTGTCTAACCCGACAATCTGTCACCCGAACCCGACCTGAACTGCTACCTCTAGTTACACGTTCACGCATATCCACATCTGTATACTTACATACAAAACATCTATCGATACAATGAATGTCATAAACAGACATGTGGAACACACACGTGTAGATATTCATACATATGTAATGATTTGTTACACGAAAGGTTATACCTAAACCAACACGAACGAACCAACATGCATTTGGTCCAATGGTATGGAGGTTTTACCCTCCTAGGCAAGGTCTCATGTTCGAGTCTTGTCTAGGGCGATAGGGGTTTTCTCCCGCGTGCGTAAAGGGAAGGGTGCCATTGCCTTCTGGGCTGGACCCAACCTGGTTGTGTGGGCTCGCTACGCCTTCTGGGCTAGGGGCCATGTAGCTACAAATTGCCGTTCTAAAAAAAACCAACATGAACACTTGCGATACTCACATAAATAGTTACGTTAATAAACAAACACATATAATATGAAACTATAAACACATATGAAGACATACTAAGTAACGTGAGAATATGTAAGTAGGAAGAAACGTAAAGACGATATTGTTTGTGGGAAATCTGTGGGTATTTACACAAGTATTCCCACGGATTATCAACTTGGTAGGTAATCAGTGGGAAATTACCCACGACTTTCCCACTGACATAATCATTTTCTTTTACTTTTATGATATGGTTACATGTTCAAGCATATACACGTCAGTATACTTGCATACAAAGCATCTATTCATACATTGAATGTCATAAACGGACATGCGGAACACACACGTGTAGATATTCATACATATGTAATGATTTATTACACGAAAGGATATACCTAAACCAACATGTACACTTGCGATACTCACATAAATAGTTACGTTAATAAACAAACACATATAATATGAAACTACAAACACATATGAAGACATACTAAGTAACGTGTGAATGTGTAAGTAGGCAGAAATGTAAAGACGATACTTTTTATGGGAAATCTGTGGGTATTTACACACGTATTTCCCACGGATTATCAACTTGGTAGGTAATCCGTGGGAAATTACCCACGACTTTCCCATGGACATAATCGTTTTCTTTTACTTTTATAATATGGTTACACGTTCAGGCATATACACGTCCGTATACTTAGATACAAAATTTCTATTCATACAATGAATGTCATAAACGATCATGCGAAACATACACGTGTAGATATTCATACATATGCAATGATTTTTTGCACGAAAGGTTATACCTAAACCAACACGTACACTTGCGATACTCACATAAATAGTTACGTTAATAAACAAACACATATAATATGAAACTACAAACATATATGAAGACATACTAAGTAACGTGAGAATGTGTAAGTAGGCAGAAATGTAAAGATGATACTTTTTGTGGGAAATATGTGGGTATTTACACACGTATTTCCCACGGATTATCAACTTGATAGGTAATCCGTGGGAAATTACCCATGACTTTCCCATAGACATAATCGATTTCTTTTACTTTTATGATATGGTTACATGTTCAGGCATATATTCATCCGTATACTTAGATACAAAACATCTATTCATACAATGAATGTCATAAACGGACATGCGAAACACACACGTGTAGATATTCATACATATGTAATGATTTGTTACACGAAAGGTTATACCTAAACCAACACGTACACTTGCGATACTCACATAAATAGTTACGTTAATAAACAAACACATATAATATGAAACTACAAACACATATGAAGACATACTAAGTAACGTGGGAATGTGTAAGTAGGCAGAAACGTAAAGACGATATTTTTGTGGGAAATCTGTGGGTATTTACACACGTATTTCCCACGGATTTATCAACTTGGTAGGTAATCTGTGGGAAATTACCCACGACTTTCCCACGGACATAATCGTTTTCTTTTACTTTTATGATATGGTTACACGTTCAGGCATATACACGTCCGTATACTTACATATAAAACATCTATTCATACAATGAATGTCATAAACGGACATGCGGAACACACACGTGTAGATATTCATACATATGTAATGATTTGTTACACGAAAGGTTATACCTAAACCAACACGTACACTTGCGATACTCACATAAATAGTTACGTTAATAAACAAACACATATAATATGAAACTACAAACACATATGAAGACATACTAAGTAATGTGGGAATGTGTAAGTAGGTAGAAACGTAAAGACGATATTGTTTGTGGGAAATCTGTGGGTATTTACACACGTATTTCCCACGGATTATCAACTTGGTAGGTAATCTGTGGGAAATTACCCACGACTTTCCCACGGACATAATCACTTTCTTTTACTTTTATGATATGGTTACACGAACACAATCACTTTCTTTTACTTTTATGATATGCCACATAACTTTAGCTGTGGCAAATATGTGTGAAATTTGCCACAGTTTTCCCACGGATGTCAAATCAACAACAATAATGTGAATATTGTCACAATCTGTGGGAAATTTGCCACGGATTACACACGGAAACTTGGTCAACAATTTAGTGTGTAAATAGTGGAAAATCCGTGGGAAATTTGTGACATATTTCCCACTGAAATTTGTCACCAATTCGGTGTGTAATTTGTGGGTATTCCGTGTGAAATTTCACATGAGATTTTTTTCGTGGGAAAAGTCCGTGGGTAAAAGCAGTTTTGTAGTAGTGATAGCAGGCAATGGCTCTTGAATTTTTTTTTCCGAATATCCGTATTTAAACTTTAAAGAAGAATTACATGTGGCGTTGCTCTATGTACAATATCAAGTATTTATTTTCATCTCACCGTAATCCGTAGGGTCGTGCCTTCATTTTAATTTTTTTATCCCAATTAATAATAAACTTACTCGTGTTTAATTTTTAAACTCATATAGACGCGAATTAAACTCATAAATAGTAGCATGAGTCATTGATAAATGTGGAGAGTAAAATATTTTTTCAGGACATCCTTATACTTAATCTCATAAAAGGAATAACATGAGTCGTTCGTATATGTCAAATCTCATGTATTCATGTATATATTACAAATATTATGATAACTTGTACATTTCTTTTGATATTAATAATTCCATGCATATAGATTAACTTGATAGATAATAATAACAAGGTTTGTAACCTGTGCGCCATCGTGGAGCGTGTGGGAGTAACTTTGCAACGAACCGATAACCCAAAGGACTATTTTCGTAAATTGTTTATAATTTTGTTTTACTGAAATAGTCCCGAGTTAGCGTTCCGTTGCAAAGTTAGTCACTAAAGACTAACTTTGCAACGAACCAATAACCTCAAAGACTATTTCCGTAAATATTTTAAAAATATATCTTAAACTTCAACATTTTTTATAAAATTATACGTATGTTAGAAGTATTGCAATATTGGGCTTGTTTTGTTCGCAAGACAATCTTTTCAGTGGCATATTTTTTCCGAATGAATCGATAGATACGCATTCCATATTTGATAAATAAAGTTTGTTATATAAAAAGTTCGTAAATAAGTAAAAGTTCAAGGTCGTTTTTGTAACTTTTTGCATACTTGAGGGTGAGTTTTGTAAAAAAAATCTTCTTTTTAACCTCGAATGTGGTGATGTTTTTTGTAATATTAAAAAACGCTTCCATGGGCGTACTCAACTTTTATATATACTTATAATAATTTTTATACATTACAACTATGTATACATTTAAAATATATATACAAAGCATATGAGATGTTTATTAAATCTATAAAGTTATTTAAAAATATTTAAAAACATGAAAACTGATAAATTTAATTAAGTCATAAAAATTTATTTAAATTTTAACAACTAAAGTTTGATTAATTATTCATTTCTCTTTTTAGTTTTTATATTAATAAAAGCGACACATGTGTTTTTGTAATTTTTTTTTGAAGTAATTTAGATGAGCTTGACCAAATAATTTTGATTTTGACTTTTTATTTGTCAATAGGATGATTTCATTTATCTTACGTGGTAAAATTGATCTCTTCTATTGGCCTGATTGAAACCTTTCAAAAGATCTGATTTCACATTTTGTACGTGTTCTTATTATACGAGATATTATATTTTAAGAACACTAGCATGGTACTCGTACAAAGCAGAGACGATACCAAATATGCCTTTTTATCGTATCTTGATCTTTAGGCGGTATGCAATGATAACCGGTATTTGACGGTTTACCGATTTCATAGTTCTGAAAGAGTAAATGTGTGTTTAAAGTTCTGTAAAATATATTAATACAAATAGAGAAATCTATAATTATATTCATTTGAACTTAGTAAAAATCAAACATTTGTTTTTATTATAAAGTTTACAACTTTATATTTATATTATTGTAAGTTTGTAACATCTATTTTAATTTTAAAATTTAATGTGTCATTAACCTATTATACATTAGGCGTGCGTACGACGTTGTTTGAACACTAATTAGGTCGTTTTGCATTAACCGGGGTCGTTTTGGGTTTAGTGGAGTTAAGTGGGTTCTTAGATATCCCATTAAAACACAAATGTGTTGGTTTGTTTTTGCGCTGGCTCGGTTTCGTTACAAACAAAGCACCGGCTAATGGAAATGCTCGATATAAACTAGGTGGGAGTAGTTGTTGCAGGTGATATGTGTCTCTTTTGAGGCATACGTGTTTTATGCCAATGTCTCTCATATATACACACTATCAAAACACCCCCTACACACACACCATATACACACTGTCAAAACACATGCATCCCTCTACATACTATCAAAACACATGTGGACCTCATTGTTTTCTTGCACACCGATTGAAGGAGTGATAAATGTTTAGTGGTTTTGGTGGTTTAATAATCGTTGTGGTTGTTTCATTGTCGTCCGATTAGTTGACGTATGGTATTGTTTTTCTTTTTTTAGTTTCTTTGCTATTAGCGTATTTCTAGATATGTGTGGTTGTTTGCTTATGTTTTATGGTAAATAATGTATGATAGGGTAATATGGTATGTGTTTATAGGTGCTGTTTTTGTGTCGTGTGTTATGTTTTTATAAGTGCAGATTTTTTTGTTGTATGCTACAAGTTGTGCATTGCTTCACTCATTATGTGTGAGCCGCTTTCGTGATTGCTGATTTTTAAGTGTGTTTATAAGTGCTGATTTTGTGTCGTGTGCTTCAAGTTGTGCTTTTTTACGTTAATTTTATATGGTTTATATTATCTCTGGTCATACGATTTTGTGCAACATGTGTGAGCCGCTTTCACGATTGCTAAATTTTTTTAAGTGCCATGTATTAGCTATTGTCATAACTGCCGAAGTTCTGCAAGCTGTGTATTTTTAGAGCGTAATGATCTTTTGATTTATTTTTATATATTTTATTTGTGTAAAAGACTAGGATGATGAAGATTTTTTAAGTGCTGAAATTGTGTGTTTTAAGGCTGTAAATACTTTGCTACGAAGCTTGGTTTAGTTTGTTAAAGATGGTAGGGTTTGAACTGAATTTGGGTGATTGCATTCTTATGTGAATGTTATTGTTTTTTGAAGTTTTTGCGTTTATCTGAATTGAAATATAATTATTGTAATGTTGTCTGCCAGGTTTGTTGGGCTGGTGTGTAACTCTCGTTATTCAGCTGGTGTTGTTACTGCATCTCAGGTTTAACGATTCATTTTTTTGATTTTTTGTGTGTAAAGATGGTGATTTTTAATTTAAGAATAGGTAATTGGTGTTAAAGGTTTTCTGATATAATGTCGTTTATTACTGCAAACCGTATGTTTTTTGGGTTATAAATATTTTGCTATGAAGTATTTTGCTGTATTGGTTTTGCATGAGTTGTCGATTAGTTTGTTAAAGATGGTGGGTGTTGAATTGCATTTGCGCGTTTGGATTGTTATGTGAATGTTATTGTGGATTGTTATGTGAATGTTATTATTCTCCAAAAGTTTGTGAATCTACCTGAACTAAAATAATTACTATAATGTTGGCTGCCAAGTTTGTTGGTGACGGCAATAAATAGTGGTTGGCGTGTGGTGGTGTTCGGTAGCTGTCTTTGTCCAACTGTTTTTGTTACTGCATCTCAGGTTTGACGATAACAAACCGGTTTTATTATCTGTTCATGATTGTTGACTGCATATATTTTGTGTAATTTGTGATAGTAAATGCTTTGTGATAAAGTCTAATAAGTGGTTCTAAGTGATGCATATCTATGCTGTTTATAAGATGAGGGCATAGTTTCGTTTTTAGTGAGTTTTGTTAATTCGCAAGTGATTTGATTTGTTATTTGACATTCCAGTGTGTTCAAGGCAGTCTTTTTTTGCGCAACTGCGACGATGTGTTTATTTGTGTTTTTTTGCTTTGTTTTGTGTTGTAAATATTTTGTTATACGGATTTGTTTTATACTGTTTGGTCAAAATTTTTGATGAAAGTATTTTCAATCATTTGTTTTAAAGTCTGTTGATATTTGTGCTTTGCATAAGATGTCTATTATTTTTTTGAAGATGGCGAGTTTTTGGAGTATTATTTTTTCCTCAGGTTTGTGTGTTTATCTGGACTGAAATAATTGGTAAAATGCTTGATGTCAGGTTTGACGTAGATAACTGCCGATTCATATGTGAGGCGTGTGTTTGTGATGGCAATAAATGGTGGTTGTCATGTAGTGTTGTTCGATGATTGTAGTTGTCCGGATAATCATGTGACTGCATATCAGGTTGTTATTTACGCCAAGCTTTATGCCTAAATGATTCGTTTATCCAATGGTTTGCACATAAATATTTGGCATTCGTTGTGTGCTGATCATTGTTGTGGCGATGTGTAAAATGGGTTTAAATAGCTGAATATACATGTTCTTTCATTTTTTTATTGTTTGTATATTTTGATGTAACTTTTTGATTGTCTTTTGGGTCTTAATATTTATTAAAGGTGTGCTCTTATAGTTGCACCATTATTTTAAGATTGCCGTTTATGTTATCACCGTTGGATTTCTATGCATGTCGCATGTGAAAACTTACGAGCCATGAATATGCCGCTACAACACAGGTCCATGTTTTATTTTAGTGGCGGATAGTTTGGATCTTCTGTATAAGAAACTATATGTCTTAATAATTTACCTTCTATTGGACCCAGATCTCAAAGGAATGTCGATTGGAAATGGCTGTGTTACGACGAGGAGTGGGGAAGAAATTGATATAAAGTTTATGTATGATTCTTGGAGGAGGATTCGATTACAAGATATGCCCAGATTAAAAGGGGAACTATGGAACCCAAGGGAACCATTGAGTGTTACGATGAGGTATGGTGTTTATTGTTTTGCAGGGAATTTTTTTTTCATCGTGCATTTTAAATTATGCTTATTATTATTGCTATTGAAACAACATTTTTTCATGCATTTTTTACGTTGGTATAAATAAGCCCTATATATGTTATCACAATCTTTGTCAAATTAATTTCGTAATTTTAACCGAATTTCATATGTTTGGTGTAGATGAGTAGGAGCATATGCCAGGTAGATGTGGAGGGCTCAAAGGGATTGAAAATTGAATAGGAGCGTGTGCAGAGAAAACACTAAATCAATTTGTTGAGGTAAGTTGTTTATTCTTTTTTTACCCTTTTCCATGTGTTTTTTGCGCTAATACCCTGTGTTAACATATTCATAGTTTAATGTTAATATTTTCTACGCCTTTTTTGTAAATCTAATTTGGATAATACAACTAAATGGCTATGATGATTCAGTTACCTGGTGCGTTGTAATTTTCCATTGCAGAATCCGAGGGCAACAACATGCAACCGGTTTCTATAGACAATTTAATATTTGAGTCAATGCAGAAAGACCCTATATATAACTGCTGAGGCATTCTTCATTTTTGTATTTAGAACTTAAAAATCAATAACCCTAAAAGTCTCTCCTCTCTCTCCCTCCTAGCTCATACGATCGAACCAAACACCCCTAAGGGTTTTGGTTCGTGATCGACCCAGACAACCCTCTTTCGTGTTGATTGATTCAAGAGTCGAAGGCGTTTTGATTGCTTTATCACTACTAGTACTAGCATAATTGTTTGCTTAAGAACGTATTATGTGTGTTGAAGTAGAGATATCTTACTTTAGATCTTTGGTGGTTTTTGGGTGGTATTAGTTTTATACACACGCGTATATTCAAGATTGTGTTCGTTAGATTACTAAAAGATCGCATCTTGGTGATTTCAACTGTGTTGGGATTAAAAGTCTTCTTGATGCTGTTTGGAGTTACTTCTGCTCTTATTGATGTTAATGCTGCTCAGTCAAAGTTAGTGCTGCTGGAGAATTTCAATTCTAAGTGTTTAAGACTGCTGGTGAAGTTACAACTGCCAGTACAAAGTTACTACTGCTAGAGGAAGTTACTACTGCTAGTGGAAGTTAAGACTGCTCAGAGATAAAGACTGGAAAATATGCTGAGTAGTCACTACTGCTATTACAAAAGTTACTACTGTTAGTATAAAGTTAATGTTGCTGAAGGAGTTAATGCTGCTAGTGAAGAAGTTAGTACTGCTGAGTTAGTTAGTACTGCTTATGTGATTTATATGAGTTATTTGTGTAAAAGATATGTATAACTTATTTGTTTAAAAGATTTGATATTCTTAGGAAAGTATTGTAAGCCGTTTAGGACTCCTTGGTGTATAAAAGGAGGTCCTAGGGCATAGAGTTTGATATAGTTTTCAATAGAATTATCATAGCTTCAAGGTCTTTGTAACCCTAATACTTTGAGAGTATTCGTATTATTATCATTAATAATATTAGAGCTTTATGTTCATATAATTACTGTTTCATTGATAGTTCTTCTTAATATTAAAGATTAGATTCCGCATAATCTTTAATACATTCAAACAAAGTTTCTACTATAGTTGTGTTAGATTTATCTAATATAACTAATCCTTATACAAGCTTAAGGAATTCGATCTATTGAAGTGGGATCAACAAGTGGTATCAAAGCTTGTTGCTTTGAGAAACTTTGCTAGAAGATATGGATCAAGATTCTGCACATATGGTGGCTGCATCCAAAGTTCTCATGCTCAAACTGGGTGAGTTTGAGTTATGGAGGATGTGGATTGAACAATACATCCAGATGATAGACTATGCACTGTGGGAAGTCATAGAGAATGGTGCAACCTTGCCAAAAACAGCAGTTGTGGAAGGTGTTAAAAAAGTGATGCCTATTACATCTGCTGAAGATAAGGCTTAGAGAAGATTAGAAGTGAAGGCTAGAAGTACTTTAATGATAGGCATTCCCAATGAACATCAGTTAAAGTTTAACTCTATAAAGGATGCTAAGCTGTTGCTGGAAGCTGTAAAAAAGAGATTTAGTAGGAATGCAGCTACTAAGAAGACTCAAAGAAATCTCTTAAAGCAGCACTATGAAAACTTCACTGCTCCAAGCTCAAATATGCTTGATCAAACCTTTGATAGGCTTCAAAAGCTTATGAGTCAGTTGGAGCTTTTGGATGAAAAGCTTTCAAAAGAAGATGTTAATCAAAAGTTATTAAGAAGTTTATCACCTGAGTGAAACACACATGCTGTTGTGTGGAGGAATAAAGCTGATTTAGATACAATGAACATGGATGATCTCTACAACAACCTCAAGGTGAATGAACCAGAATTTAAAGGGATGTGTAGCTTAAGTTCTAGCACACAAAACATGGCTTTTGTGTCCTCTTCAAATAACAACACTAACAACACTAATGAAGCAGTTAATACTACTCATGGAGTTTCTACTGCTAGCACTCAAGTTAATGTTGCTAACTTTACAAATATTGATAACTTGAGTGATGCTGTTATTTGTTCATTATTTGCTAGTCAACCAAATAGTCCTCAACTTGCACATGAGGACTTGCAATAAATCCATCCTGAAAACATAGAAGAGATGGATTTGAGATGGCAAATGGCCATGTTAACTATGAGGGCTAGAAGGTTTTTGAAGAATACAGAAAGAAAGCTTACTGTTAATGGTAACGAGACTATTGGTTTTGATAAGTCCAAAGTGGAGTGTTACAACTGCCATAAGAGGGGACATTTTGCTAGGGAGTGCAGAGCTCCAAGAAACTAAGACAATAAGAACAAGGAAAGCTCAAGAAGGATTGTGCATGTGGAAACAACTACTTCCACAGCTTTGGTGTTATGTGATGGTGTTGGTGGATATGACTGGAGTGATCAGGCAGAGGAAGGACCTAATTATGCACTCATGGCTTACTCATCTTCAAGTTCTAACTCAAAGATATCTAATGATTCAAATTGTTCAAAATCTTGTATGTAAACTGTTAAATTACTTAAATCTCAAAATGATCAACTATTAAAAGATTTAGAGAAATCTAGTTTAATGGTTTTAGGTTATAAAACAGGTTTAGAATCAGTGAAAGAAAAACTTAAATTTTATAAAAAGAATGAGTCTGTTTATGTAGAAAACATTAATGGCTTAAAATGGGATATTTAAGTAGGAGAAATAACTATTAGAGATCTTAGGAAGAAGCTTGAAAAAAATTCAAAAAGAAAAAGATAGCATTCAATTTAATGTAGATAAATTTGAAAATGCATCTAATAGTTTAAACAAGCTCATAGAGTGTCAGATTATTGATAATTGCAAGAAAGGTTTAGGCTATGAAAAATATAATGCAGTTCTACCTCCCTACACAGGAAATTTCATGCCTCCAACACCTGATTTATCTTTTACTAGTTTAGATGAGTTTGTTAATAAGCCTATAGTTGAGAACAGAAAGTCTGATGAAGAAGTATCTAAGGTAGTTAGGAAGTCTGATGATTCCCCAATTATTGACGATTGGGTGTCAGATAATGAGGAAGAGGATGTGCCTCAGTCTAAAATTAAAAAGAAAATAGTTAGGCCTAGTATTGTTAAGAAAGAGTTTGTCAAATCTAAACAACAAGATAAAACTGCTAGAAAAACTGTTAAACAAGTTAAGAAACATAGGCAAAACACTCACAATCAAAGAGGCAATCAAAGAAATTAGAACAATATGATATCTCAAAAAACAGGAAGCAATTTTGAGATGTTTAATAAGGCCTGTTATGTGTGTGGAAGCTTTGATCATCTGCAAGTTGATTGCAATTACCATCAAAAATAGTTTCAAAATTAAAGGATGGGAAAACCTGTTTGGAACAATACTCAAAGGGTGAATCATCAAAATTTTGCTAAAAAGACTCACCCTTGTGCTAAAAAGAACTTAGTTCCAAGAGCAGTACTAATGAAGTCTGGTTTAGTATCAGTTAATACTGCTAGACAAGTTAATACTGCTCACCCAAAAACAACAGTGAATGATGCTAGACCAATGTCATATCTTTCTAAAATAGCACATTCAACTGTTAAGAGGCCCATTCATAAGAACACAGTATTTAAAAACAGTAATATTGATCAAAGGGTTAATACTGTTAGTGGTAAAAAAAATTAATACTGCTAGGCCAAAAGCAGTAGTTAATGCTGTTAAGGGAAATAATTTTAATGTTGTTAAGGTCTCAGCTTGTTGGGTTTGGAAACCAAAGCATAAAGTTTTAGACCATGTTTCTAAACACAACAACGCATCAATCATCCTAAAAAAGTTTGATTATATTGATGCACAAGGCAGATCCAAGTCGGTGATGGCTTGGGTCCCCAAAAGAATCTGCTTTTCTTATCTAATGTGCAGGGCAATCCACAAATGGATTTACAAGATCAAGGAGTGATTGATAGTGGATGCTCAAGGCACATGACAGGGAACATGTCCTATCTTACAGACTATGAAGAAATAGATGGAGGATATGTTGCTTTTGGAGGGAACCCCAAAGGAGGGAAAATCACAGAAAAGGGTACCATTAAAACTGGTAATCTAGATTTTGAAAATGTGTATTTTGTGAGAGAGTTAAAATTTAATCTCTTTAGTGTCTCACAAATGTGTGATAAAAAGAATATTGTTCTTTTTAATGACACTAAATGTATTGTTTTATCTCCAAACTTTAAGTTAATTGATGAAAGTCAAGTTTTACTTAGAGTTCCTAGAAAGAACAATATGTATAGTGTTGATTTAAAGAACATAATTCCTAAAAGAGGTTTAACTTGCCTTTTTGTAAAAGCCACATCTGATGGAACTAAACTTTGGCATAGAAGGTTAGGTCACTTAAATTTTAAAACCATGAATAAATTGGTTAAGGGATATCTTATAAGAGGTTTACCTTCCAAACTTTTTGAAAATGATCAAATCTGTGTTGCTTGTCAAAAGGAAAAGCAGCACAGAGCCTCTTGTAAGTCTAAAACAGATAACTCAATCAGTCTTCCTTTACATTTGTTGCATATGGACTTGTTTGGTCCAACATTTGTAAAAAGCCTTATGAAGAAAATGTATTGCCTAGTTGTCATAGATGATTACAGTAGGTTTACATGGGTTTTCTTTCTAGCTACTAAGGATGAGACTAGTGGCATTCTTAAGTCCTTTATAACTGGTATAGAAAATCTAGTAGATCACAAGGTTAAGGTGATTAGATGTGATAATGGGACTGAGTTCAAAAATAGAGAAATGAATTAGTTTTATGAGATGAAGGGTATTTTGAGACAATTTAGTGTAGCTAGAACTCCTTAATAAATGGAGTTGCCGAGAGGAGGAATAGGACAGTAATTGAGACTGCTAGGACTATGCTAGCTGATTCTAAGTTGCCAACTAATTTTTGGGCAGAAGCAGTAAATACTGCTTGCTATGTGCAAAATAGAGTGTTAGTAGTTAAGCCTCATAACAAGACCCCATATGAACTTTTTCATGGTAGAACACCAACTTTAAGTTTTATGAGACCATTTGGGTGTCCCGTAACCATTCTCAATACCATAGATCACTTAGGCAAATTTAATGGTAAGGTTGATGAAGGTTTCTTTGTTGGATACTCTTTGAATAGTAAAGCCTTTAGAGTATTTAATAGTAGAACAAGGATAGTGGAAGAAAACTTGCATATTGGTTTAGTGAGAGTATACCTAATGTTGTAGGTAGTAGACCAGATTGGCTATTTGATATTGATGCACTAACAAAATCAATAAATTATGAGCCAATTGTTGCAGGTGCACAGTCTAATAGTTTTTCAGGTACAAAAGCAAGTGATAATGCAAGTCAAGCTAGAAAGGAGACAGAACATGTAAAAGATTACATTTTGCTACCATTATGGACTGCTGATCCACCATATTCCCAAGATCCAAAGAGTTCTCATGATGATGGATCCAAACCTTCAAGTGATGATGGAAAGAAGGTTGATGAAGATCCAAGAAAAGATAGTGAATGTAATGATCAGGAGAAGGAAGATAATGTCAACAGCACTAACAATGTTAATGTTGCTAGCACAAATGAAGTTAATGCTGTTGGTGGAAAAACAAGCATTGAACTTACATTTGATCCAAATATGCCTGCTTTGAAAGATTATAGCATATTTGACTTCTCAATAAATGATGAAGATGATGGTGCAATGACTGACATGAACAATTTGGATACAACAGTCCAAGTCAGTCCTATTTCAACTACAAGAATTCATAAAGATCATCCTCTTGATCAAGTGATTGGAGATTTGCAATCAGCTACACAAACAAGAAAGATGTCAAAGAATTTGGAGGAACATGGGTTTGTTAGTACTATTCAACAAAGAACAAACCATAAAGACCTTCAAAACTGCTTGTTTGCTTGCTTTTTATCACAGGAAGAACCCAAAAAGGTAATTTATGCATTGAAGGATCCAAGCTGGATAGAGGCTATGCAGGAAGAGCTTCTACAATTCAAGTTACAAGAAGTTTGGACTTTAGTGGATTTACCAAATGGAAAAAGGGCTATAGGCTCTAAATGGGTTTTCAGGAATAAAAAGGATGAAAGGGGAATTGTGATAAGAAATAAAGCAAGATTGGTTGCTCAAGGGTACACACAAGAAGAAGGGATTGACTATGATGAAGTCTTTGCCCCTGTTGCAAGAATTGAAGCAATTAGGCTATTTTTAGCTTATGCTTCATTTAAAGATTTTGTGGTGTATCAAATGGATGTAAAAAGTGCTTTTCTCTATGGGAAGATTAAAGAAGAGGTGTATGTATGTCAACCACCAGGATTTGAAGATCCAGACTTTCCTGATAGAGTATACAAGGTTGAAAAAGCACTGTATGGACTACATCAAGCTCCTAGAGCTTGGTATGAAACCTTGTCAACATATCTGTTAGACAATGGGTTTTTAAAGAAGGGGCGACAATTGACAAGACCTATTCATCAAAATGACAAAGGGATATTATTAACGGTTCAAGTTTATGTAGATGATATCATCTTTGTTGCAACAAAGAAGGAGCTATGCATTCATTTGAGAGTTTGATGCATGAGAAATTTAGATGATTCTATAGAGAACTTACATTCTTCTTGGTATTACAAGTGAGAGCGAGAATAAGATGGCATATTTATTAGTCAAGATAAATATGTTGATGAAATTTTAAAGAAATTTAGGTTTTATAGAAGTCATACTGCAAGCACACCATGGAAAACTCAAAAGCCTCTGCTCAAGGATGAAGATGGTGAAGAAGTGGATGTTCATATGTATAGGTCAATGATTGGTTCATTGATGTATCTTACATCTTCAAGACCTGACATCATGTTTGCAGTGTGTGCCTGTGCTAGATACCAAGTCAATCCAAAGGTTTCACATCTTCATGCTGTGAAAAGGATTTTTAGGTACTTAAAAGGTCAACTAAATTAGGCCTTTGGTATCCAAAAGATTCTCCTTTTGATTTGGTAGCATACACTAATTAGAGAATTAGCGAGCAAGCTTGGATAAGAAGTCTACAACAGGAGGTTGTCAATTTCTTGGATGTAGATTAATATCATGGCAGTGCAAGAAACAGACAGTGGTTGCAAATTCCACAACAGAAGCTGAGTATGTGGCTGCTTCAAGTTGTTGTGGACAAGTGCTTTGGATTCAGAATCAACTACTTGATTATGGGTACAATTTTATGCATACCAAGATCTTTATTGACAATAACAGTACTATTTGCATAATTAAAAATCATGTTTTTCATTCAAAAACAAAGCATATAGAGATTAGACATCATTTTATTAGAGATTGCAATGAAAAGAAATTGATTCAAATGGTCAAAATCCATACTGACAAGAATGTTGCAGATTTGCTTACAAAAGCTTTTGATGTAAGTAGATTTCAATATTTGATTGTTAGTATTGGAATGCTAAATCTTTAAAGTCTTTTATCTCTTTATGTTTTTGTAGAGTTTTGTATGAATTAGTACTGTTATTCATGTCATTAAAAGTTTCTGCTGTTAAGTATAATTAGTACTGCTGGTTATACTTAATACTGCTGAGTTTCTACTGTTAGTTATACTTAATACTGTTAGGTATAATTAATACTGTGATAATTGTGAAAATTGCTATGGCTTGTGTTTTCTTGGTTTTTGGACTAACATTTTGCAGGAAAAGCAAAGAAAAGTGTTAAATTGATGATGGAAAAGCTGTTTAGAATGGAATTAGAGTTAATGCTGGTGACTCAAAGTTAATGCTGCTAGGCATAACTTACTACTGCTGGGTTACTACTGATGGGTGAAAGTTAATGTTGTTGAGGGTATTTTCCATAAATACTTCGATTAAGGGTTTCAATCGATCCTTTAATCAATTTTACTCTTTCAAATACTCTCTAACTACAAACCCTAACTCAATTTGATCATCCATTATCAAAACCCAACATAAATGATGACTCTAAAGTTTGCTGATACTCTTAATATGGTCGCATTTTTGTCTAAACCCACAGAGAGTGATGGGTTTGAACAAATTGTGGATTTTTTGAATGCACAACCTATAAGGCATACATTAACGATCAATCCTACTATATATATTTCTTGCATTGAACAATTCTGGTCTACTGTCAAGGTCAAAACTATCAATGGGAAAGTACAGTTACATGCCCTAGTAGATGGCAAAAAGATAATTATCACTGAAGCATCTGTTAAAAGAGATCTTCAACTAGAAGATGAGGAAGGTGTTGATTGTTTACCAAACTCTACTATTTTTGAACAACTTACACTGACGGGGTATGAGAAAATTTCACAAAAACTAACTTTCTATAAACCATTCTTTTCCCCACAATGGAAATTTCTAATTCATACTATTTTACAGTGTCTAAGTCCAAAGACTACTGTCTGGAATGAGTTTAGTAGTACTATGGCATCTGCCATTATCTGTTTAGCTACAAACCAAAAATTCAACTTTTCAAAATTCATTTTTGAAAGTATGATTAGAAACTTAGATAATTTGTCTAGCAAATTTTTGATGTATCTAAGGTTTGTACAAGTATTTTTGGATCAACAACTTAATGGGCTGCCAACTCATAAGAGAATTTATATTGCACCCTCTCACACTAAAAAGATTTTTGGAAATATGAGAAGGGTAGGCAAAGGTTTTTCTGGTATAGTAACACCTTTATTTTAAACAATGGTGGTACAAAACCAATCACAATTGGGTGAAGGTTCAGCAATTCCAACTGATCCCCATCATACACCCACCTTTATTCAACTATCTACTCAACCTTAAAAGACACAACAACCTAGGAAGCCTAAGAGAAAGGACACTCGGGTACCTCAGTCTAGTGATCCTATTGAAAATGTTACAGATGAGGCTGTCCATAAGGAGTTGGGTGACAGTTTGGTGAGGGCTGCCACTACTGCTTCTAGCTTAGAAGCAGAGCAGGACAGTGGTAACATCAATAAGACCCAATCCAAGGCAACACCTAATGAATCTAGTTCCCTAGGAACTACTTCAGATGGTGGTCCTAGGTGCCAAGAAACCATGGGGGATACTATTGCTTAAACTAGGTTTGAGAGTGTATCTAAACATTCTAATGATTCACTGCTCGCAAGAGGTAACACACTTTGAAGTGATGAGGATAGACTTAAACTTGATGAATTGATGGCACTATGTACCACTTTACAAAATAGGGTTCTTGATTTGGAGAAGACAAAGACCACTCAACATAATGAGATTGCTAGTTTGAAAAGAAGGGTCAAGAAGCTTGAAAAGAAAATTAGGTCAAGAACTCATAAGCTAAAGAGTTTATACAAAGTTGGTTTGACTGCTAGGGTAGAATCCTTTGATAATGAAGAAAGTTTGGATAAGGATGCATCCAAACAAGGGGAGGATTGATGCTATTGATGCAGATGAAGAAATTACCCTGGTTAGTGTTCAAAATGTGGATACAGAGATGTTTGATGTGAATGTTTTAGATGGTAAGGAAGTGTTTGTTGCAGAACAAGAAGTTGATGCTAATAAGGAAAATGATGAAGTTAATGTTGTTTAAGAAGTAGTTGAAGTTATTAACACTGCTAAGTTAATTACTGATGCTGCTGAAGTTAGTGTTGTTGGTAATGTAGTTAGTACTGCTGGTTATGCAACAACTGTTAGTGCTGCTACAACAAATACTGCTATAATTACAACTGTTGATGATATTA